>JAWZYT010003976.1:0-112500 GCA_034508575.1 Petrolisthes manimaculis | reverse complement strand
CTTTACTTCAAATATCAATTCTTCTTTTATTTCTATTCTTCAAATGTCTCCCCCTTTACTATTATCCTTCAAATGTCTCTTCCTTTACTTCTATTCTTTACATATGTCCTTCAAATGTCTTTTACTATTAGCCTATCCTTCAAATGTCATTTCTTCTTTTATTTCTATTCTTTAAATGTCACTTTCTTTACTGTCCTCCTCTCTCCCTTGGGCTTACTGTTCCACTTCTCAATCACCTTCTCCCTCGTTCAACAATGGGAGGGGGGGGGGGCTCTTTCTTCATCCTCTCTCTACTCGTTTCATCGTGATTGGTGGAAAGTTAATATTTTGCCTCGCAGAAAAATATTAACGCACCATCGCTCAAACATATCAAAATTCCTCACACAAAAAAAATATATATATATATTTTATCTTTATGGAATAATTCGATGGCTTTAAACATGAACCGTATTCCTTTTCACTATTTTGAGGAGTATTCGCAATGTGTTCTTACCTCAAATCATATACATATATACTGTATACTAAAATCTTACCTAACCATACATGAAGAATAATAATGGAACTTTTTTCTGTGCATGTGTACTGTATATTTTAGAAGACACGACTTACCTCGTTCGTGTTCCTCACCACTTTGCCTTGTCTATTGCTATCAGGTCACATCCTCTCTCTCTCTCTCTCTCTCTCTGTATGTGTGTGTGTGTGTACGAGTGAAGGGTGGGGAAAGTGTTCAATCACTATTTATCTAACCATTTCTCCTACTCACCAAACCATTATGTTTATCAGTACCTTCTCTCTTCGTTCAGGCCAAAATGTTGACGTGTTGTGTGGAATATCTATTGAATGGTGTGTGTGTGTGTGTGTGTGTGTGTGTGTGTGTGTGTGTGTGTGTGTGTGTGTGTGTGTGTGTGTGTGTGTGGTACCGTCGTGCATACCTGTCAAGCCAGTCAGATTGGACGTGTGTGGTGTATGTTTATTTGACTTCTTGCCTTGGCTATTCAGTATTGTTGAGAGAGAGAGAGAGAGAGAGAGAGAGAGAGAGAGAGAGAGAGAGAGAGAGAGAGAGAGAGAGAGAGAGAGAGATAATAACATGCCCACATACGGCACCAAATCTCAACCACTTATTTATTTATTTTTGAGAACACACACACGCACAGACAAAGAGAGAGAGAGAGAGAGAGAGAGAGAGAGAGAGAGAGAGAGAGAGAGAGAGAGAGAGAGAGAGAGAGAGAGAGAGTATGTGTGTGTGTGTGTGTGTGTGTGTGTGAAAGTAAGATAATAACATGCCCTCAATTATAGGCTACTGCACCAAACAAAGTGAGGGCCCTTTGGCATCCTAAGCTATACTGTCTACACCTCGTCACTCCAAGCTGCCTCCTTCACATTCAGGTCACCCTTGCCTAGCCTACACCCTCCATCCTGTCCACAACTCATTCCAGATAATATATTCTTTATTATCACTACCCATTGTTCCTCTCTTTCTCTCTCTCTTCTTTCTCTTCCCTTTCCATAGCCTTACATATTATATTCTGTATTATCACTACCTATTCTTCCTCTCTTTCTCTTCTTTCTCTTCCCTTTACATAGCCTTACATAATATTATTCTGTACTATCACTACCCATTGTTCCTCTCTTTCTCCTCCATCTTCTTTTTCCTTTCCATATCTATCCATTGTGCTTATAGTATTCATAGGACATAATATATTTTGTACTGGTATATGTATATTACTTCTTGTTCTTCCCATTAATCTTCCTTTATATGTCTGTTCTTTTAGTTTAATAAATATTGTTCTCCTTTCTCTCCTGTCTTTATTTTATCCAGCTCAGGACTCTCTTTATCTCTCTCTCTCACTCTCTCTCTCTCTCTCTCTCTCTGTAATAATATAAAGAAATTAATATGTGGTTGATATTTGGTGCACTACGAGGGTATAGTATTCTCTCTCTCTCTCTCTCTCTCTCTCTCTCTCTCTCTCTCTCTCTCTCTCTCTCTAATCGCTTGCACAACCCCACCTTCGACGTGCCTGACCAGCTATGCATCACCTCAGTCCCTTACGTAACCCACTCACATACCGTATCATTATTATGTACAACCTTCCATCAACATAACCATTTTCATAACATTAACTAGTTTTTCCTCCATTTGCTCTAGATTTTCCTTCTTTTCCATTAACATAACCATTTTCACAACATTACCTATTTTTTCCTCGTTTTCGTCTAGATTTTCCTTCTTTTCCATTAACATAACCATTTTCATAACATTAAAAAAAAAATTCTTAGCTTCTTTTTAGCTCCGGCCTGCATATTTCCACTCTCTGGTAGAATATAAACATAGGGGAAACAACAACCAATCAGAGCCCGTGGAGCCCAGTAGTAATGACGTCATAGAAAGTATTGCCAGCTAAATGCCCCGAAAACACCTCTGCATTCTGCAATTTCATGGGTTTTACAGAATATCTATATTAGTATTAAACGTATGTATTTAGATAAATACAAATAATAATAACAATAATAATAATAATTAACACTGGGATAATTATAACATAATAGTTGTGTAAATAATAATTAAATTACCCTCTTGGAGAAGGGGAAATGGGGTATTGATGATTCATTATAGAGAAAGAAAAACAAATGATACTAATGAGCATCTAAATTTAGTAGAAAGAATAACTATGTTTTCATAGAGAAAGGACTACTTAAAACATTTGAAACATTTATTATCTATATTAGCTAATACAAAGGTATAAGTTTATAAGCACGCCACCAAATACATTTTAATGTCAATATGCAAACATAATAGTTAATTATATATACAATACCGTCATGAAGGTTTAAGTTGGTGCTCGTATTTCGTTTCTTCACAATATAAAATTTCATGTTAGGGTTAGGACCGAAGGTTGTTAGGGTTAGGACCGAAGGTTGTTAAGGTTAGGACCGAAGGTTGTTAAGGTTAGGACCGAAGGTTGTTAAGGTTAGGACCGAAGGTTGTTAGGGTTAGGTCTAGGTTAGGTCAGGTTGGTTAGAGTGGCTGTTAAAACATTTCACCAAAAAAATACAAAAAAAAAAACTTGGAGGCGCTATTGTAAATTTTTACCAATACAAAACATGTATGTACAATAAATATTCAGTACTGAAAACTTAGGTGCAGGACTTAATTTATGGGGTAAATGGAAAAATACAAATAATTATCTTATACCAATATTATTGTATGATATTGTAACTTATCATTGTTTGCAATACTACTATTTTATAATCATCACAATATTAATCATCATTATTATTATTATTATTACTTTAACAATCAATTAAAATTGTAAACTAATATTATTGTATTAATGTTATCACTTTAATTATTATTTACACAACTATTATGTTATAATTATCCCAGTGTTAATTATTATTATTATTATTATTATTATTTGTATTTATCTAAATACATACGTTTAATACTAATATAGATATTCTGTAAAACCCATGAAATTGCAGAATGCAGAGGTGTTTTCGGGGCATTTAGCTGGCAATACTTTCTATGACGTCATTACTACTGGGCTCCACGGGCTCTGATTGGTTGTTGTTTCCCCTATGTTTATATTCTACCAGAGAGTGGAAATATGCCTCCGGGAGGCCTAAGCCGAGAACTCTAGGTTTTATCGTAATTATTGTTCTTGTTGTTGTTGTTCTTCTTCTTCTTGGGGCGACCACTTTTTAAAAGGGGTTCAACTGACTCACTCACTCACTCTCTTCCTCCCATCCATTTTCTTTTACCGACATTGAATCATTTTTTCAACCGAGAGGGGGTTCAACCGAGGGGTTCACCCTCATTAAAAAGGGTTCATTTTCAAAATTTCAATATAACCATATGAATACGAAAATCCAGATAAAACATAATTAATATTTTTGTAATATATTTGTGGTGCCGCATTCTTTTACCTCCACAGTGTGTGTGTGTGTGTGTGATCATCCCCCCCATTCACGTTTTTCCCTTTCACTTCTTCTCTTTTAGTCGTCGTCGTCGTCGTCTCTCTCTCTCTCTCTCTCTCTCTCTCTCTCTCTCTCTCTCCGGCAACCCCCAACTAGGCTATATAATTATCCCTCCCCTCCCCACACTCTCCCTCTATTTACACCTGCACCACCACCACCACACCTGTATGTATGTATGTGTCATCGTCGACTAGGCTATGTGGAGGCGGCACGTGCTCTAACACTCCATCTACTGTAGGCCTATATTGATTAACTAACTAGAGGAGAGGAGAAGAGGATAAGAGGATAAAAGATTGGTGGATAAGAGAAGAGGAGATGGTGAGAGAAGAGAGGGGGAGAGAGGGTAAAAGAACAAGAGAAGAGAGGCGGGGAGGATAAGTGAAGAAGAGGAGGGTTGGAAGAGAGAGAATTGGATAGGACGTGAAAGTGCTTGTATAAAATTAACGAGTATAAAATATGCTACCACAATATTAAGAAACTATAGTACCGGTATATTATTATGATGTAAGAGGACCATAATTGTGTCTTTTATATACAAGACCTTCATGAATAACATCAGGCAGACTCGGCCACAAGGCAAATGCTCGGACGGAACAATAAGATATGTATAAAAAGCATCCTATCCTTGAGTATTTTCCCTGTGTGTGTGTGTGTTGAATAAAAAATTATATCGTCTGCGTTCTTTCCTGAAATGTCATGGGGAAAACTGCCCTGCTCTTGCAACACTTCACTGAACGACACAACAAGGGGATATTCCCGTCAATAAGAAACGTTATACTAAAGTTCATCATCGTTACGTATAACAAGTCGTCCTCTAAACTCTGTACAGTACCGACTACAAGTAACGAGTACAGCTTCCGTTGGTTTGGCGAAATGTGGCACCACTGTACTGTATTTGTTTACATAACGTCCTTATGGCTGATACCATAGCAGGAGTGAGTACTGTCCATTTATTTACTATTAGGCTACCAAGAGTAAACAAACACAGTAGTGCCACATTTCGCCAAACCCAACACCACCGGACGTTGTACTCGATCTTAGTGGAGACAACTGTGTACACCAGGGTCGGTATTAATGAAAAAAACTCTAAGAGTTTGTACTTGTTCGTGTGTCTGCATTACTAACCTCTCCCCCCCTCCTCTCCCCCCCAAAAAATGAAAACTAAGAAAGTAAAAATAAAAATAAATATAATATTTTCTTCTTGAAATATGAGCCTATGTTATGACTTGAAAGCAGTGCCTGGCTTTAGTCTTTGCCATGAACGAATGCTTACCAACAAAACTTTACCTATGGAGTGAACTTTACTTTTATAGATACAGGTTCAGTTCCTGTTCAACTATTACACTTAAAGGTACAGTCACGTGTCATAATAAGTATCCATAAATAAATATCTATAATTAATAAATATGCTGAATTTTCGATATACAGGTATCTGACATAATCATACAGCCAGCCAGTAAACCAACAACGTTATCAATAAAGCCTCATTTCATTATCATACAAATTATATATATTACTTTTGGTGTTGACTGTATATACCTGTATGTCTTACTGACGCATTCAATTTGTATACTAAGCTCTGGTACAAACAGGATCAAGCAACAACATAACTAACGTGGAATGACGCCTCACCAGTCACCACACACTCCGAAGTAACGAAAACACACACACACACTGATGTAACGAGACCTCAAACGACACCCATACTTTGGTAACACATTCATATACACACACTGATGTAACGAAACCTCAAACGACACCCATACTTTGGTAACACACACACACACACACTGATGTAACGAAACCTCAAACGACGCCCACTCTTTGGTCACACACACACACTGATGTAATGTAACCTCAAAAGACACCCACTCTTTGGTTTGGTAACACACACACACACACACACACACACATACACTGTTGTAACGAAACCTCAAACGTCACCCACTTTTTAGTCACACACACAAATAAAAAAATACCTTGACTACGCACACACACGCATAATAATAATAAAAAGCTAGCTTAACTAGGCTAACCTTCCAACTATCTATACTCTATAGGTCTATCCATCAAGTGAGAACCCCACCCACCTTACTGACGTCACACACACACACACACACACACACACCAGGGCCGCTCCCAAGTCACTTCTCACAAACCACAACGAATATTTTGACGTCACTAACATCCTTTCTAATAACAACCCGAGGCGTGATCCCCCATTAGGCTATAGTCAGTCCGTCAGTCAGTCAGTCCGTCAACTCACCCTCCTCATCCTTTCCCTCTGAATAGGCTACAACGGTAACTTCTTTCTTACTTACCCAATTATCACTAGTAGGCCTAATATTTCTCTATTCTATCTGGTTTGTTTTTTTATTCTTATTCTTATATACTTTTGTTGTTATTTTTGTTTTGTTTTTTAACGCAAATCATGGTGCAGTAAGTGCATTTCTTAAATATTTATATCGAAGCTTAATAAATTCTAGACTGAATCATTAAAATACGAATCTATTATTTAATGTACTATATGTATTGTATTGTATATACATTCAATAAAAGGTTCGTATTTCAATTATTCAGCCCATAAGAGGATACAAGGACACATTTTAGAGCAGAACAGGTGAACGTTCATTGACTTCATTCCGTTGGTTACACACACACACACATACTGATGTAACGAAACCACTACCGGAACACACATTTTGGTAATACACATACACACAACTCTAACATCCTCTAACCGCATCTCGGCACACACACAACTATCTAAGCTGAAGGTCATCTAATGTGCGTCACCAGTCGCTTGTTGTACAGTATTTATTAACTAATCTTTTAGCGAAGCTTTTTCTTGTTGATATAATCTGTACATCACACTTCCTTCATTGCTTGGACCTATATATACGGTACGGTATATATATATTATTGTTTTAAATACATTTCTTGTGTGATTTTTTGTTATTAATGTTTTATTGCGTGTTGGCTATTCGTTTCTCGTTATTTATCGTATTATGACCTCATTAATTACCCTATAATTTCTCTCTTAACATATATTCCTAATCCCCCCTATCGTATCATACACTCGTTAGCCTAATTGCTATCCTTACTTCTCTCTTACCGTAATACCTGTCTCTGTTTATCGAATCACACACACTTCAATTACACAACCCACTCTCTTACCATAACTTGCCTTTGCTTACCGCATTAGGCTATACATTCTTCAATTATCCAACTTACTACTCTCTTATCATAAGCCTGCCTCTGCTTATCATAATTATCATACACTCTTTAATTACACTACTCTCTTTTCACTGACCGTAATACCTATGATGCCTAGGCTATTCTTATCGTAACATACACTCTTCAATTACCTAGGGATATATAAAGGCAACTCATTTCAAGAAAAGTTTAGTCTTATCAGTTCCCATGATAGCGTTCAAGTGCCTCAATATTAACTAAGGAGTGTATTATGTACCAGTGGGACTGATTAACCCCCTGCACTGTAGAAATAAACTAATTTAAACCCTTTTAGATTTTTGAGAGAGAGAGAGAGAGAGAGAGAGAGAGAGAGAGAGAGAGAGAGAGAGATGTCAGTGGAGTATAACGGCGACTTGTGGAAATCATTGGCTTTGGGTGAATTGGAAGGCTACTGATTCTTCGAAATTATGTCACAGACGGGACAGCAAGCACGTAGGCAATAGGCTACGAAGAAAGGGGAGAAGGTGAATTAGAAGTAGGACAGCAAACACGAAGATAATATAGTCTTATATAGATTATGAAAGGAGAGACAGTTGATGAAAATTGTAATGTAACCGTACATAAGAAAGTTATTCCTAGTTTCTTGTAATAATATTAATCGTCTTGGGTTATTTGATGTATAGTATCTAGAAGTACCGGTACTGGTAATTTACACAAGAACTGGGTTCACTATATTGTATATTTTAGTATCATTACCCACTATTTTGGACCATTGTAACGCACTTTTCATCTACAGTATTTCTCTCGGAGATGCCCAGTTTTGGAGATATACCCCATTTTACAAACATAATTTGGAAATTAGTCTGATCTAACCTGGTCTGACCTAACCTAACCTAGACCACAGCAGACTACCGGGACCTAACTTGGGCAAATTATCGGGATCTAACCTGGACAAACTACCGGGATATAACCGGTGTAACACTGCGCGATCCTAGCCAAAAACCGTTATTCTGTAATAATACCAAATTACTACCATATTTTTTTCATTTACAAATGTACTACGCATCATTCCAATATTCCATCCAAATATCGTCTGGTGATAATCAGGGGAAGATGCAAATATTGTCAACCAGTTTTACGGGGTAAACATATGTTAGTAACACAATTGATTTGCACGCTGTGTTACGGTGCCGGCCTACATAGCCTACAGACTGTGTGGAAGCATTGCAACATAATCACGAGGTATGAAGCAAAATTTACACCAAATATCCACGAGGAGGAACGTGAAGAAATTTTACTTACACTCTCAGAATTGTCAATCATTATTCCTGCATATAATTTGCATATAACTGTTACCGTACTGAATGAATTTCCACCAATATAATAACAATGATTGGTCACGCTATATCAGTGATAATTTAGGACTATGAATAAAACTGGATATAAACAAACTGTGATTGTTCTAACTGAAAAACAACCGCTCTATCACTGTATCATAAAATATGTGCCCTTATTATTAGCGTTGCTATTTAGCTCTTCATAATTATACGGTACAGCATCAATAACCAACACTGTCAGTAAAAGTGTTCAGTAAAAAGGTATGTAGTAAATTATTATCTTCCTCTTATATGATATTGATCGTACGTTTCACTGCATGTTCTTTCTATTTGTACTCCAACAAGAACAATTATAGAAATTATATATGTCCTGACATAAAGGTATATTATTCCCAATACAAAATCGTAACGTACACAACGAAAGCAATAATATTACATCCCAGAGAAATTGGCTTTATAATTTGCTCAGTTGATTTCATTCTTCATATCATTCATGGTTTGAAAATATTTAGGCCTACACGACAAACTGACATAAAACGTAAGTACCACAGCTTTCACCAAGAGGAAACAATTAGCTAGTGAAGTGGTTTATATATAAAATTATAAATCTTGAGGCACATCCCTTTCCTGCCTGCAACACTAATCTTATCAGAGGTCAAACCATACCAAAACATGAATTACTCCTCACTTTACACTACAAGGAAAAGGTGATGGGACAGAGTAGAGGATAGCAATATACAAATCGGAGTGTACTTACCATTTGCCTTGGCGTATCCCCAGCAAGCCATTCCTAATTAACAGAAGATGAAGAGCGAATAAAAGAACGTGTAACCACCCCTAATGCTTGAGAGACACTGGTTGGTGTTGCTGCCGCTCTCGAGGGTTTAAAGGCGCACCAAATGATTCCACATACCACAAGATATTTTATTCAGACTCGTTTTGCACCACTAGTATATACTGCCAATTGTACATCTATATCGGATCATTTCCCCTTTGAATTAAGCTTGAGGTTAAGGTAGAGCCTGACAATAAAGAAGCCAAAGATACAGAGTAAATTATGGTACAAAACATAATGTTATGAAAATGGCAACGAGCATCACCTGCGTAGGCTCGAGCAAGTGCCAACCGGTGCCAAAGTATTAGGCAATTGTAAATGTATGGTGCCTTGCAGGGAATTTAACTGCAAATCATAACGCCTTATCATATTTGAGAATATACTACTTGAATCGAGTTTGTAACGATAATTTTCACTTTTATAAGGTTCCTCTGAAAACAATGGAGGATATCAAGCGTCTAAATGTCGATATTAAAAACAATGAGGCTATATGGTAGGCCTAATGTTATGCATTATATTGCTTTACCATGACAAGCTCCTCACGTTGTCAGTAAAATATAAGTAATGTGTGTGTGTGTGTGTGTGTGTGTGTGTGTGTGTGTGACATTTTATTACTGAGAGGTTGTTACTGAGGACAGAGCGAATTCTTGTCGCATAGAGGAAGTTAAGTTTTGTAGGTTATATTTTTATAATCTTTGGATAATTTCTACGTAAATATATATTGTATTATATAATGGACATTGGTATGGAAGCCGAATTTTTAGTAGAGGCATAAGGCAAATCAGTTGTTTGAGTGAATCAACATAATTCCTCCAAACGAAAAAAAAAAAAGCTATTTTAATTTTGATATACTTTTCCTTTTGCATAACTATGGGAGGAATATGTAGTCTTCAATTCATCAAAAGTATATATGCCAGTAACCCGAGTTGAGAGGTTAGGGCAATATTATGCAGCTTATGGGTACGAGACCCTGATTCCCTTTAGGCTAAATAACAATAATAATAATGAATAGAGTGGAAAGAATGAGTGTAAGCGGCGATGGTGATGTGTTGTGGTGTTGCATACAAATGTGTTGGTAAGAAAAACACATACCCATTTGTCATCGGGTTTTATGTGCTGAGTGAGGTATCGATGAGGAAGAGGTGTTGGTGGCCAAGTGTTTGTTGTGTCTTTGGCCAAGTTTTGAGTCAAGGACAACTTTTTTGTGTCAATGGTTTATGTTGATACGACCGAGTCCTAATTCAGTGGATTATGAGATAGGTTAGTTTAGGTTAGGTAAGGGTAGGTTAGGATAGGACATGATAGGTTAGGGTAGGTTAGTAATATATACCCGTTCTTATGAACACATTATCTTGCATATGCAATCCTGAACAACTCTGAACCATTAGTGGGATTGAGGTTAAGCAAATGGAAGGTCAGTCACCTGATAAGCTAATATCAGACTTGGAACAGGATGGGGTCAGGGAGGGAGGGAAAGGTCAACAGTATAAAGACAGTTTGGTGGGTTTTTCAGGCAACAACTCTCATCTGAAAGAGAGAGAGAGAGAGAGAGAGAGAGAGAGAGAGAGAGAGAGAGAGAGAGAGAGAGAGAGAGAGAGATTGTGTTTTACTACTTATTGTTAGAAGTACTGTATGTGTGATGTGTGTGTGTTTAGGAGAGAAGGCTAAAGTCGACGAACTGTTTATAATAATGCACTATTATATCTCCATGACCAATTTATTTTCGTATTCCTTACACACACACACACTTCTTAAGTTCAGGTAATAATCTGAGGGTATAATTATTATGGTTATCAAATTACACTCACTCAACGTATTACATTAAGTTAAAGTATTCTGATGCACTACTTTACTTCCACCAAAAGAAACTTAATAAAAGAGGTTTGAAGTGAAAACGTTATGCTTGACTGTAGACAGGGACAAGTGCCCTTACAACCCCGTCAGTGAGTCCTTGTGTCCCCCACCTCCCCACCTCCCCAACACCACAAGTGATAATGAGGTTACTTTCTCCTACCGGGGTTAATACACGATAATATTATAATAATGGCGAAACAAACACAAAGCAAGAGGCGGCACACGTGGCTTATATTTACAATTCAGCAGGAGACTCATCGACCACAACTTTGCTTCTGTAACACGTCTGCTGTGCACCAAATTTGTCAGAGCCGCTGCACACTTATTACTGACCATGGACACAGTTATATTGCTAAACTAAATGCATTATCAGGGACCACGTGGCCTGCCTTCCTTGCCTTACAGACCGGAAACCATGCACCCACAGGAAGTAAAGTTGTCAGGAAAGTGTAATGCATTCTACCAAAGTACACCGTTAAGGAAGGGATTGTTTGTTGTCCTGTGTGTGTGTGTGTGTGTTTGTGACCCGGTCGTTCCTTATGTGTCGTGTGTGTATGTGTATGTGTGTCACCCTGCATATTCTCTATGTGTGAGTGTGTGTGACTGTGTGTGTGTCATAAATATATAGATATATAGATAGATAAATAAATGGATAGCTAGACAGATAGATAGATGGATAGATAGATAAACAGATAGATAGATCGATAAATAAGTAGAGTAAGTAGAGTGAAGTAAGTAGAATAAACAGAATAACGTAAGTAGAATAAACAGAATAACGTAAGTAGAATAAACAGAATAACGTAAGTAGAGTAAGCAAAATAAAATAAGTAGATTTGGTAGAATAAAGTAAGTAGATTAGGTAGAATAAAGTAAGTAATTAGGTAGAGTAAAGTAAGTAATTAGGTAAAATAAAGTAAGTAGATTAGGTAGAATAAAGAAAGTAGATTAGGTAGAGTAAAGTAGAGTTTAAGTAGTGTAGATACACCAGAAAATCAACAAAATATTATCAACTTCCGGTTCTATCATAAAATTGCAACAGGCAGCAACTGAAACTTATTGTTATGCATTAGAATATTTATCTTATTATTATTATTATTATTTTTTTTTTTTTTTTTTTTAAAGTAACTTTTTTTTTTATAGTAACTTTTTTTTTTTTAAATAACTTTTTTTTTTTTTAAAGTAACTTTTTTTTTTTTTTTAAGTAACTTTTTTTTTTAAAGTAACTTTTTTTTTTTTTTTTTATAGTATTTTTTTTTTATGAAGTAACTTTTTTGTTTTTATGCAACTTTTTTTTATGCAACTTTTATTTTATGCAACTTTTTTTTTTATGCAACTTTTTATTTTTTTTATGCATTTTTTTTTGTTATGCAACTTTTTTTTTTTTTTTTGCAATTTTTTTTTAAGTAACATTTTATTTTTTTTATTTTTTAAAGTAACTTTTTTTTTTTTTTTTTTAAAGTAACTTTCTTTCTTTTTTTCTAATGTAAACAAGCACTGGCTTCGCCAGCCACGGCTATATTATCTGGACCAACCAATTCCTAAAAAAAATAATAATAATAATAATAAACTCTTCGTCTTCCAAGCATCAGACGACTATTAAATTATTGTTGTTAATCTAATGCATCAAAGATTTTACTATACCCTTAAAATAATGGTACCTTATTAATTATATATGTATAAAATGGATGAAAAGTAAAAAAAAAAATAGCCTCGTTGACAATTATTACATGACATTATTTTGGACAGCTAAAATTCTAAGTTGAAACCTATATACGTGTAAGACTTTAACATTACTTAATATTAACGTAACATATTAACACCCAAGTCAGAATAATGACACAACAAACATGACACTCTATATATAAACGACAACCCAAATATGTCAACAACCAGACAGACCTTACGGGGATAGTATACTTTGGGTACATTGGAGTGCCTTGATTCCTCCAAAATATGCCAGGAAACAGGACCAGATGGACAAAAATAAAGGAGTCCTGTCGCTTGGAGCAGTTAGGAGGACTTATTATCTGTAGATTTGCCAACACTATATTATATACTAACTCGTTTAAGCAATGCACAATCATCTTTACCAACACGAGGCAAGCAGAGTGTAATGTCCCAACTCATTCCCCCCAACCATTATAGTCACTCAGTCCTATTCGTATGTAGCCTATTACTGCCTGCTCAGATTGATTTAGACATCTGAGGCTGCACATGTCTAAATTGAAGGTCCACACACACACATGCCATCCAACACTCGAATATCATTTGTTATGTAGACTAAGGACTAAAGATGACTATATACTCAGTAAGACTGATATATATGTTTTTCCAGTGTTAATGCATTTGTTATGTAGACTAAGGACTAAAGATGACTATATACCCAGTAAGGCTGATATATATGTTTTTCCAGTGTTAATGTATTTTTGTGATGCACTCAACCTTTAACACACATGGTATATTTTTCTGCTGCCACCAAAGACAGGTTGATTGTTACTGAGTGTGAATGGCCGGGATTGGAAGGTTTGTTCATCACTATATACCGCAACAAGTGATGAAACCAATTTCTCCACGAAGAATGATAAAGATTCAGTAGGCTATACTCCTCTCTTAATAATTATTATTCTTACATCGATCAGGTAGGAATTATACTAAGGAGTAATTAGCTGTGACCTAAAATATTGTTGTACACCAATACTGTACTCTCACTAGCCTCCAGAAATGTACTGAACTCATCCATATTTTGGCGACATAGAATATACCACGTGCACCAAACTCGAGAGGCTGAGAGTATCACACACACACACAAAAACATTATAATGCTAAACTTATCTCATTAATTATTCTATCCTGTCTAAGTAGATAATATGTGGAGGCTGGAGGCTGGAGTTGTGTGTGACGTCACTACTCACGTCATAAGCTTCAACACCATCACTGTTGATAACTGTGTAGTATAGAAGGACACGGGTTTGTAACAATGCTTCCCATCACAACACACAGGGACTTTTTTGGTACATTGGAGTGCCTTGATTCCTCCAAAGTATGCTAGAAAACAAGACCAGAAGAGCAAAAATAATAGTGATATTATATGTTGCTTGGAATATTTTGGAGGATTCAATTGCTCCAGATTTACCAACACAAAACTTCCCCTTGAATGCAGGGCATGTACACACCAGTAATACCATCGAATCTACTGTCTCTAGATTCCTTATGTGATCAGAGCAATGGTGATAATTAATTAGGCCTAGGAGACCCTGTAGTATATAGGTACGGTAGGACGAGGGAGAAAGGTGACAGAAAGGTGGGACAACAAGCACCAAGGAAATAGAAGGAAAGGATGTACAGTGGAAGAATTGATGAAGAATGACTGGAGTTTGAAGTAAAAAAATACATATATACATACCTAGAATTAAAATATCAAAACATATACAGTATTATCTGAGAGAAGGCCTACACAATGACATGACTGGTTCTAGGTTGATGTAACAGGAGTGTGTGTGTGTGTGTGAGAGAGAGAGAGAGAGAGAGAGAGAGAGAGAGAGAGAGAGAGAGAGTGTGTGTGTGTGTGTGTGTGTCTTAATATGGTAAATAGCCAGACACACTCCTGGTTGGTGGTGGTACTAACTACAACCCTCCAATGAAAGGCACACGAGTGGTAAGGAAGGCTTGGGATTGGACGGTGTGAAAGGCAATAGTGTATAGAGTCCACTGGTACACCCTCAGCATTACAAGTACACACATACACACACACACACTCTCTCTCTCTCTCTCACACACACACATACACACACATACACATATACATACACAGACACACACTCTCTCGTTCGCTCTCTCTCTCTCACACACACACACATACACATACATACATATACACACACATACACACACGCTCTCTCTCTCTCTCTCACACACACACATACACACATACACACACACACACACACACACACATCTTTTCTCACGTTGTTTGGTGATTAATTTCCTAGGTTCGTAATACTTTAAGTGGATATGAAGTATATGATTGTATGTCCCTCAGTTATTATATAGATAAGTTGGGTTTGTTTGTTTTGTTATTTGGTTTATTGTGTGTAACTTAATGACATAATCTAAGTCTTTATCTCATTACTAACGTTTGTCCTTTGTATGACCTTTATCTTTCCTTCTGTTCATCCTTCCTTCCTTCATTCCTTCCTTCCTTCATTTTATCATTCTTTCCTTCATTCATTCATTCATTCTATCATTTTTACCTTTCTTCTTTCCTTCCTTCCTCCCTGCTTTCCTTCCATCCTTCCTTCTTTCCTTCCTTCCTTCTATCCATCCATCCTTCCTTCATGTTTTCCTTCCTTCTTTCTATCCATCCTTCTTTCCTTCCATCCTTCCTGCTTTCCTTCCTTCCTCCCTTCACTATAGGTCAAACTCACTTCGTTTAATGGATTCCTAAACACTAATGAAGACAACTTGAAGGACGGAGGGGACTTTAATTTGACGGGAGGATGGACGAAAATAAGTTGAAGGACGGAGGTTGTACTCTAGTTTGGCCAGAGGATGGACGAAAATAAGTTGAATGAGGGAGGGAACCTTTCTTAGACCAGAGGGCAGGGGAATGGTTACGTGTGTGGAGAAGTGCAATAAAATACTATATAAATATTTATTATATTATCAACCCTGACGTGTTTTTTATAATGCTCTGACTGCCACCAGATGAAATATTTTATAGGAAGAATTAAAATTGTTGTAACAACAGACTGAATTCTAAGTAACATGTAACTCGTAACACAACATAAAACAAATTTTCTACCAACTGTATATATGCTCCCTCAAATGAGTCATACACGAGGTGCCAAAACAAATGTGCTTCCAGTGTGTCTGCAAGTTATTTATTAATGCAGAAGTAGTCATAATGCCTGAGTAATACTTTCCCAACCTAAACCTAGTAGTCAGTCAGTCTACCTTGACTTGGTCGGGAAGGAGACATTAAATATTATTAACAAGTGTCATTTTGGCAGACTGGTAAGTAATTGTTGCCAGAACAAGGAACTTTTTCACAATGTTTGGGATTCTCGAAGAAGGGACAAGGGTAGATTATGTTTGGGATATCGCTATGGAAGTAGAGAACCAATTTGCTCAAAATGACCTTGGACTTGCTAAGTGAACCTTGAGGGAGCTCCACTACAACTCAATCTTTCATTCCAGGTGAGTGTGAATAACAGATGATGGTGCATTATCTGACATGGGTATATAGAGGGCCGTTGGACTGAGTACCCTGAACAATTGATTATGATAGATCTTGCTGTCACCCGGCTGCCACTTGGCTGGTCTGTACCCACTTGTTGTTGGACCCCCTCAGTGGTGACTAATGAGGGACCATCCTCTTTCACCAAGGTCGGGAGGGATGTGGTCAAACTACAGTGGGGAGGGGAACACCTGGCAACACTGTCACTGCTGGAGATCAGATAAAGGCATTGGTCTCTGAAGTTTTACCTTTCTTAATGCATGGCTGAAGGGTAATAATGTTGGGAATTTCCAGTTCTGGTGAGTGTTGGTTGGAGCTCATGTCATTCCATCAGGTTGGAAAAACAACCATATACTTTGGTCATTAAATACAATGAGTGTTACTGCCAAACTGTGAAATGGTCGAATACATGTAATATATAATTACTTTGAATTGTCTGGGTGACTGGGTATAAAAATGCCAGTGTATACCATTTCCTCTGATTGGGAAGAGAGGCCTGGTCATTCCTGTCTGAAAAGGTAAATGAGACCATCTGTGTTCACCAACTACTGTGGAATAACTCTATTTATTGTGTCAGACAAGGTTCTTGCTCCTCTACTGCGATAGTAAAGTCATGGTCTAATGTACTGCAACCTGGTGAATAAAAGCGAGCTATTTGAGTTAATTTTATGAACCAAAATTGCACACACCAACAGCTATAGTTTCGGATCATTTTTCGAAGCCATCTCATTTGAAGGTGTTGCAGTACATTAGACCATGACTTTACAAACACTCATATGAATTAAGAAATACACACCCCAGGAAAAACACCTTTTTATAAGTGTGATATTGGTTCTGGTAACAGTGTACGTGGTCAGTGATGGTCCTTGAGGGGAAAAGTTGATCTGCTACAAACACTTTGACCTAACGGTTGATGAGATGAATTATGAACAAACCAGCCATTCTTCAAACACCACCCTACACACACACACACACCTCTGACGTTAGGTATAATGTAACCAATACTGATATTACAACAGTTAAAAGGTGTCTTGCCTTGGTGGAATCTTTACTTTTATGAGTAACTAACTGTATACACGTATGTTCATAGTCACTTGGGATTGGGAAAGACACAGAGACCTAAACACACAGTCTGTTTGTAACACACAAGAAAATAAATGTAAATCACAACCACGTCTCGTGCTTCAAAGTTTGGTGGAACATCGACATGAGAATTGGTTGGGTGCTTTTCTATTTTTATTCCGACTCTTGACATATAATTATACAGGTATCATGAAGCCCGTTACTAATGACGCCCAATCACCTCACACATGTGCAGGCATCATGAAGCCCATTACTCAGAACACACACACACACACACATAAAATGAAATAAGGATTATCAATAGTTACCAGTCTATCTCCAATAAATCTATATACACCTGACTCTCTTTTGTTTTACTCTCTCTTTCTTTTCCTTTACCAATATCCCATTTCAGACATCCATGACACTTTATTTCTTCAGTGGTGGGGGGTCTTACACTTTTAGAACATTGGAGCGCCTTGATTCCTCCAAAGCATACCAGGAAACAGGACCAGATGAACAAAAATAAAGGTGGCATGTTGATTGAAATAGTCTGGAGAAATCGGTTGCTTCAGATATACCAAAATTATACAACATCCTGAATGTGCATCGCAAGGCCCCACTATAGTCTCTCTCTCTCTCTCTCTCTCTCTCTCTCTCTCTCTCTCTCTCTCTCATCAACCAAACAACTATAGACAAGCAACTATAAATCAAACTCTCTCTCTCTCTCTTTCTCTCTCTCTCTCTCTCTCCTACATACATACATGGTGAGTGGGGCAAGGAATCAGACAGGCCAGCTACCCATGGTCTAGTCTCGTCCCGAACAAGGCTGCTCCACGAGAGACGTCTAATAAATTTGACGTCCTGTTTATTGTTGATGGTGGTTGAAGCTCGTTGGCTCATATCTGGACTGGTTGTACAGCTCATAACTTGTGATGTGTGTGTGTGGTAAGTGTTGCATGGTTGGATGTTATGATGTACTTAACACCTGCATGCACTGGGTATTCATTTCATACACACACACACACACACACACACACACATTTAATATCTCCAGCATAGACAGTCTTTCACACACACACACTCGATTTTTCTGTCTTATATGAACACACACACACACACACACACACTCACTATCTTTCCATCTTATACTAACATACACACCTAAAAGTTCCCGGGCCCACACACATATATGTAGGCTACACACACACACACACAAACACACACACACACATGGATGGCTGCACACGAATCAGTTATAGGTAGCTGGAATTTAAGGACAGAGTATACTTTTGGTACATTGGAGTGCCTTGATTCCTCTAAAGTATGCCAGAAAACAGGCCCAAGTTAACAAAAATAATGGTGTTCTGTTGCTTGGAATAGTTTGGTTGATTCAGTTGCTCCAGATTTACCAACACTGTACTTCCCCCTTAAGAAGTATTTAATCTGATTACAATGGGTTCTGTCACAACTCAAAGGGAATCATAGACACAAAATTACCCAAGAGTTTCAGTGAATGAGGACACACGAAATCCCTGAGAAATATTTCGCTTTTATTTAATTTAACTTATAAGGTTTGAATGACTTTCTTAAAATGTTGGACGATGGAGGTGGTGATAGACAAGTGAGACAACAACATGAAAGGATAAATGTGTTTGATCTATAGGTGTGAATGACTTAACAACACACTGGTGGTGGTATTACCTGGCAGTGCACGAGTTAATTACAACAATAAGACTATAATGGTAAAGTCTTATTTATACAGAATATAATGAAATCATACTTTTGTGATGTAGCTCTTTCTTATCACTACCAACCCCTGTATACTCTAGTACTGTATAAAGTAGTGTATAATATAACAGACAAAGTATTGTATAAAATAATATATATAATATTGAATAAACGTATCCAGGGTGATAGATCATTATAAAATTTATTAGTAATAACAAAAATGTTGAACAAAATCCTGGGATAGAGGAATATAATTTCGTTAATATTTCACAACATCTATCATTATAAAATCTGACCACCATAAGTAGGAACAGTATTAGAGTGGAGTGTGAGACGAACCTTACCCCCCTCCCTCCCCCACAGTCATTCACTCACCCTCCTCCTCCAAGTTGACCTTCAGACACATTAAAAAAAATTATTGCGCTTCTGTTTATACAATATCTGTGATTAAAGGATATTATATTTTCACTGTAGATGTCCAATAGATTTCCCTTGCGTTACTCAGGCTGTATAATATATCCCGTATATTACTTCTAAGCCTCTGAACATTCAGGAGCACGATATAAGTCGGATTTGGTGTTAGCATCAACAAATAATTCAATTCATAAACAAAATTTACTGATTTTTGTCTCCTCACAACGACGGAACCAATACCTCGGAGAACACACACACACAACACAACACACAATACAACACACCACACACAACACAACACACACACACACACAACACAACACACACAGACACCACACAATACAACAGACACCACACACAGACACCACACACAGGCACCACACCACACACACAAAAAAAAAAAAAAAAAAAAAACACCACACACAACACAACAAACACAGACACCAAACAACACACACCTACGGTACTACACTTCTCCACATACACCTCAGTAATCTCACTTTAAAATTTCATCGCCTTAATTAAAGACCATTAAGAAGTTGAAAGGCGTTATGTCGTAATGAACAACAACAACAACAACAACAACAACATCAACAACAAAAATGTGACCTATGCACGTGTTGTTACATTATACCGTTCGTGACGATTCATAATGACATAGAAAATTATTAGCTTACATAATAGTAACACAGAATAATAACACAAAATAATTTACATAATAATAACACGGAATAATAACACAAAATAATTTACATAATGATAACACAGAATAATAACACAAAATATCTTACATAATAATAACACCGAATAATAACACAGACAATCTTACATAATGATAACACAGACAATCTTACATACCGTATAATAATAACACCTAATAATAAAACACACTATCTTACATACATAACACCGAATAATAACACACACTATCTTACATACATAACACCGAATAATAATAACACACACTATCTTACATATACATAACACATACATGGGGTGTAATTATTGATCCCTGCAGCATGGCATCATTAAATATTATCATTATTGTTGTTGTTATTGCTGTTGTTGTTGTTGTTGTCATATATGGGTGGACAAGTATGGATGGCTCAATATGGATACTCACTGGTCCATGCCATACTAAGGAGTGAGGTTTATCTGTCCCATCAATGACCCCTAAATATCCTCTATATACTGGACCCATTATTTCTTAGTCATGTATAGGGTGAAGTTGCGACTCTTTCTTTCATCTATCTTCATTCTTTATTTCTTAGTCATGTATAGGGTGAAGTTGCGACCCTTTCTTGATCCTTTATTTCTTAGTTATAGAATAAAGTTGCGTCTCTTTCTTTCATCTATCTTCATTCTTTATTCCTTTAATTCATAGGATAAAATTGTTTCCCTTTCTTTATTTTGACCTTCATACCTTACTTCTTCTTCCTAGAGTTGCTTCCCTCTCTTTCTTCTGTCTTTAAATTTCCACCTGCCATGGACTGCTACACAGAATTGGCAAACTGTACTAGATTATAAATGCACCCGATGTCTAAAAATGCGAATGTGCGGATGCAGATATATTACAAGGTTATTATTATAAAGGATATTTATTGATGGAAACTTTTTAAAATAGCGGATGTGGTGGATGTTAAGGTGGATATATCTTTATTACACCGCCCCGAAGAGGGTGTATTGTTTTCGGTGCCGGATATTTATTTATTTATTTATTTATCTGTTCATGTGTCTTTTTATGGTCTAGCGTCCACAGGTTTAGCCGTATGATGATGCGTGGCCCAGAGACCTCTCCACCCACGTGAGACCCGAGTCAGCTTCAGGCCTTCAGCTATGGCTGACTAAGAAGGAAGATCTCAGACAGCCGACTCAAACCCCCCACCCTCTGCTCACAGGGGTGGTAACCTCTGGCATCAGTGGCATTTTTAACGTGTCCCGAGCAAGGATCGAACGCTGGGTTGCAGAATTGCAGCCACAACTTCTACCACTGTGCTAGCTAGAGGCTAGTTATAAAAGAAAATAATTATGTAGAGTATTTTTTAATTTCAAGTATATGTTGCATCATTAGTACATTGATTAAGAGGGTAATTCACTTCTGTTATACATTGGAGTGCCTTGATTCCTCCAAAGTTTTGCCAGGAAACAGTAGGACCAGATGAACAAAAAAAATAATGGTGTTGTGTTGCTTGGACTATAGTTTGCTTGATGGACTCAGTTGCTCCAGATTTACCAACATCTATTGTACTCTTCCCTCTTAAATTATTAAGAAGTGAAGATGGCTAGTCAATGAATCCTCCAAACTACGCTACTAAAACAAATGAAGTCTACCAATTCCTCCAAACAATCCAACAAAACAGATCACGTCCTGGTACTGTACACTCACAATCCAAAATTTGTATCCAGGTCTTGTTGAAGTTTCGAATCATTTGGCAACCTTGTGAACCAATTAAAACGCTTATCCTGTTTTATATTTGCTTGAGCTCGCTTAATACTTGATCAGCAGATAATTCGAAGCAAGCCTGGATACATATTTTAGATTGCGACTGTACAATGAAGTATAATAATCTGTTTCCTAATATATAGTGTGGAGGAATCAGTAACCCTTAGCAGCGAATTACCCATAATGAATAAATGAATGAATGAATGAATGATCTCCTTATTATTATTATTATTGTTGCTCTGCTGGGATCCTGACTACATTCCTACAACCAAACCTTGCTCGTCCTCAACCTGACCTTTCCCTCCTCAATGCCACACACTAGCTGAGTTGGTGGGTTGCTTGGCCAGAGTCTTATCATCTCTCATCTCATCTCATCCCCGTCCCTGTCACCTGTCATGATGTTATAATTTACTGATTGGTACAAGTTCAGTGTCTTTCCTATACCACAGTACACTATTGGCCAGAGTCTTATCATATCTTACCTCATCCCATTCCATCCCGTCACTGTCACCTGTCATGATGTTATATTTTACTGATTGGTATAAGTTTAGTGTCTTTCCTATACCACATTATATTATACACTAAATTAGTAATAGACAGTCATGGAGGTATTTCAGTAAAGTTTATGTAAGTTGGTAATTATTTATACGTATGTGATAATATGGCACGCAATATATATAGAAAACTATACTGTATGTATGTATATATGTGTAATTGTGTAAATGTATTTATGTATGAATGAATGTATTCATGTAAATATGTATGTACAGTATGTATGTATGTCCGGAATATGCATTTGAATGTGATTATTAGTTCACTTGCTATAATTAAATAGCATTATTGTTCTACGTATTTCACTGCATCGTGGTTTATAACAATTAACTTCACGATGCATACACATGTTTCACTCTGAACTCTGTGTATGTTGTTGTTATAATACTAACCTTTTCCTGAGGTCATTTCCCCGAGGCTCCAAGGTGAATTACACGTTTTTGTACAGTTTCTCTATCATCAGGCTTCACATACACACATACACACACACAACATTATGAATAGTTTTACCCCATAACTGTAATCAAATAATATAACCATCATTATCACCAACACCACCAACACAACAGCAACAACCACCATCACCATCACAACAACACCAACACCACTATCATCATCCCTACAATCTTCACCACCACCACCACCACAACAACAACAACAACAACAACCACCACCACCACAACCTCCACAACAACACCACAAACACTACCACCACCACCACCACCACAACAACAACAACAACCACCACCACAAACACCACCTCCACCACCACCACTACCACCCCCACCATACACACAAACCCACCATCAATAATGACATCCGTGCAGTGCAGACATCAAAATAATATCAACATGAAACCCATACACGACTCAAGGTAAGTACAGTACATACATTACACGCGACGACCAGAACTGTATGTATGTATGTATATGGTAATGTTGTTGTTGATGATGATGATGATGATGATGATGGCCACTTGACACACACCTCTGGCTTCATCCATAAAACAAGTGACGAGCGACAGACCAACCGACCACCTCACACCATCCATCCATAAAACCAATCAACAAACCATTCAGCATCAACTCTATTAAGACCATCCTTGACCATCCATCCATAAAACCAATGATGTATAGAATAATAATGCAAAATAAAGAAAAATGTATAAATAATAATAATAATAATAATAATAATAATAATAATAATAATAATAATAATAATAATAATAATAATAATAATAATAATAATAATAATAATAATAATAATAATAATAATAATAATAATAATGATAATGATAATAATAATAATAATAATAATAATAATAATAATAATAATAATAATAATAATAATAATAATAATAATAATAATAATAATAATAATACAAGGATAATGTATTAGAAAGTTATTTTATACTGTCTTATGATATACCGACAGATCCTTGCTATTTGGAGATTCATGAGTCAACTAAATGCTTCTATATATATCTGTTTTATCTGTTCTATATATATGTTTTCATTATAGGCAAACAGAGCCAAGAAAAAGACTAATTTGGAATGGGGAAAATAACACACAAATAAACGACTAATGAATGAAATACTGTAACAGAAACAAACACAAATAAACAAATAATGAATGAAATAACATACAAATAAACAAATATTGAATGAAAGAACAGAAACAAACACAAATAAGCAAATAATGAATGAAATAACATACAAATAAACAAATAATGAATGAAATAACAGAAACATACACGAATATAATAACAGGGACCACCTTTACTGTTTATATAATTCACCAATTTTCACTTCCTAAATAACCTTGTGAACCTAATCTATATTTTCACTATATTTGGAATTAATGTCAATGGTCGTATAATTAGCTAAGTACGAGATAAATGCCACAACAACAACAACAACGACAACAGCAACAACAACAACACTCACAATAACAACAACAACACTCACCACTATTAATTAATAGTAGGTGGATTAAGCTGACTGACTGACTGACTGACTGCCTTGGGAAAGTGTTATACAAATAATGATGATTGGCTGAGGTTGGTTTATTCACTTATTGAAATTAGGCGCCACAAATGTGATTTTGGTTTATTCATTTATTGAAATTAGGCGCCACAATAGCGAGGTTATAATAAGGCGTGACTGGCTGAGAGGAAACATAATATAAACACAGAGAAGTTTAACAGTAAGGTGGTTTCTCATTGGTTCTTTCCCTTAGTATATAGTTTTCTCATTCATATGAGCATATAAATTATAGATTATATTTATTTCATAGTTGGAAAATTTTCGTCAACATTTGAAATTCTCGATGGCTTATAATTATGATACTCATGGAGACTTGCCTATTCCGAGTTTACCCTCATTGTTGTTGTTGTTGTAGGATGGACAGTTATTGAGTTATTAGCCAACAACTACACACACACTACCAACCTCAAACTCAACTATCTCCATCATTAAATTTCGAGGTCAATTTTATATAATTATATATATAAAAGTAACCTCACATGACCTCCAGTGACCTCATATGACCTTGGAGTTCAATAATTTTGGTATTAAATAAAAACATATTTCGGGTCGTATGGAATCCCAAAATGTAAATAACAGCGGGGTAGTGTAAAATTTGAGAGAGTAGTTGGTGAACACATAAACAGAAATTGTCCTTTATAATATAGTATAGTAGATGCATAATATTATAAGGTTAAATCCAACAGCCTCCTCAGGAACAATGTATCTGTGTTGGTTTGAAGGTCTTTTGTAATCCTCAGTAAAGCACCTCCTCCAAACATGACTCCCTCCTTCTCTTCTTTCTCTTCCTCCTTCATCATTCTCTCCTCCACCTTCTCTTCTTTCTCCTCCTCCTTCATCACTCCCTCTTTCTTTTCTTCCTCCTTCATCACTCCCTCCTTCTCTTCTTCCTCCTCCTCATTCTATTCTTCTACCCTCTCCTCCTCATTCTCTTCTACTTCCCCCTCCTCCTCCTCCTCGAGTTACTTTCACCACATCCGTCCCTTCTCTTTCCTGGGTTTGTAGACTTTATGTGGAGAAAGTTTATCCACACAACCCACACACACACAACGCTCAACACTGACGATCTAATCAACTATCCTACTCCCCCCTTTCCACTTCTACCCTTCTACCCTCTTCCTCCTCCCGCCTCCCTCCCTCCTCCTCCTGCCTCCTTCCATCCTACTCCCTCCCTCCCTTCCTCCTCCTCCCCCACTTCAGTTTATACTCAGCATGGGAGGGATACACATCAAGGAATTACAATGACACTAAACCATCGTGTGTGTATGTGTGTGTGTACTAGGCTGTGGAGGTGTAGGAACTTATGTAATATTACTAATTCGATGGAACCTTCAGGGGAGAAATTAGAGAATACACTTTTGGCACATTGGAGGGTTACTGATTCCTCCTAAATATAACCTAAAGCAGGGCCAGATTACCAAAATATAAGGGTGTCCTGTTGCTTATAATTGTTTGGTGGAAATTAGTAGCTTCAGATTTACTATAACATAATATTTCCCCCTTTCCCGAACCCAACACCCGATACACTCTAATGCGAAATATTCTCGGTCCCACACACACTGTCTTTTAGGTGTTTGTAAAGCAGCACGATCGTGTGGTGCCCAACCTTAAGGGGGGGAAGTTTTGTATTGGTAATTCTGGAGCAACTGAATCCTCTAAACTATTCCAAGCAACAGAACGCCATTACTTTTCCTATTCTGGTCCTGTTTCCTAGCATACTTTGGAGGAATCAAGCCACTCCAAAGTACCAAAAAAGAATTACCCCCTTAAGTCGAATGTGTCCATCTGTAAGCTGTCTATGATAAACCTGGCAGGGGGCAGAACGAGGAGCAGTCACTGTGTTCAAAGGGGTCAAGTTCCATGAGGGGGCCATGCAGCATCAACAAGTTATTCCTGGCACATGTTCAAAAGGGTCAAATTCCATGAGAGGGCCAACATCAACAAGTCACTCCTGGCACTACACTATATTGGCAACTACATTAGTATACCCTGGCTTATGGACTACACCTCACACCCTACACTGGCCTACAGGGACAATAAACTGACACGCCAACTCAAACGTTCCCTGGATGACAACTGTTAAGAGGTGTGATGATTGCTGCAGTGTTTCCTTGCAGCCTCCACCACCTTTATATACACTTTTTAAGGGACCCTCTGATCGTATATGAGACCTGGTGGCATCTGATTCCTACTGACTCTGCCACGAAACCAGCTCCTTTAATGTAGGTGGCGTTTCGTGGTAATGTTTGAAGGACTCTCTAACCTCCAATTTCTGACTACATCACGGGGGTCCTTAATTAATATACACTTCGTTAAGCCAACAGAGGAAAACCATAAAGAAATACTGAATATGGACCAACATGTGTCCATTTATGTCAACATTGTGGAAGATTTGAGGAAAGATCCGTTCACTACATCACTCCAAGGTCAAGACATACGAGGAGAAGAATACAGAGATGGAACAGCAACAGGCAGCTCTGATTGTCAACATGTGCATCAGAATTTCGACAGTCTGAGTTCATCACCTTGTTTACATATATATAATCTACAAATTGAATCACCTATTGAAATGTATATCTATTACATAACACATTTTTCATGACAATAAGGATTGATGCCTACTGTTATGTTTTGCCCTTCTACTCCATATCTTAATTATATATAATTATTATTATCATATATTAATTATCAAGAATATTATATTTTCATTGTTATAATTATGCTGCATTTTATCCTTAAGTTATAACAGAAGAATTAATATAACTTTCTTAATTATTAATGAGATAATTTTTAAACTCTTTATTTGAAAGTTGATAAGAAACAAATAGGATTTACATATTCTGATACCAAGAAAATGAATGTGAGAGTGAAAGAAAGTGAAAGTGACAATGATAGTGAGTGAGCGTGGTAGTAGGAGTGAATAATAGTGCGGTTACACGGGTTGACACACACACACACACACACAAACACACACACACACACACTCACACAAGACAGTGACCATGAGAGGAGGAGGGGAAACTTAACTGTCTATTGTGCATAACTCTGATTACAACACAACACAACAACAACACAACACAACACAACAAAATAGCTTGGGGAACTTCAACAACAACAACAACAACACAACACAACACAACACAAGAGAGTAAGTGAGTTATAACACCTATACACCCCTTCCTAAACCTATAGCATCTATTTATACCTTACCTATATCTACCTATACTTACTGTATCTACCTATACCTACTCTATCTACCTATTAGTGGAATGTACTAAAAGGGGATCTGTTTCGTGGCATACTTTGGAGGAATCACAGACCTTCCAATACACCAACAAAAATATTTCCCTTAATATGTGTGTGTGTGTGTGTGTGTGTGTGTGTGTGTGTGTGAGTGAGTGTGTGTGTGTGTGTGTGATTTGATTATTTGAGATTAAAGAATGATCGCCAGGGTTAGCCATTAACATACGACCCTAAAGATTTAAAAAACAAAACAATTGCATGTGCGTACGTACAGTCACGATCAACTGAAGGATTGCGTGTGATCGCCAGCGGATTTAACAGGGAACCGGATTTAACCGGGAACCGGGGTAACTAACTGAAGGATTGCGTGTGATCGCCAGCGGATTTAACAGGGGAACAGCAGCCTCCTCCTAAGCGGCCAAGACGTGCCAATTATAATGATGAAGAACTTATGATAATGATAGTAGAATGGCAAAGAAGAGAACAGATTTTACGAGAAAAATTTGCAAGGAATGTAACTGCGGAGAGCAGTTTTTCTGTAAATTTACCTTTTTTTTTTATAATTACTTACCCAAACCATATATAAGAACACATTCTCTTTTTGGTAAATTGGAAGGTCTCTGATTCCTCCTAACTCTGCCAGGAAAGAGATGCTTTCAATGGTACTTAATCTCAAAGGGAATATTATGTTTCATGGCATAGTTAGGAGGATTCAGCAGTAACCTACCAATTTAACAAAGAGAGAATCTTCCCTTAAGGGAGTACTACACTGATGGCAATTTTTATGATAATGGTTTCTCTGAACTTCTAGATGCAACAGCTGGCAGGCTTCCTTATCACGTCATGTCTCATAGGACAAATGAAACGGAAAATTCTTGACTGTAACTGCTATTTGTGCTTTATAAAAGTAATTTAACTTATAGTTTCACATTATGCACAGTGTCTTATTTCATAAAGTTGCAGTTTCACACTACCATAGAATTTGGACTAACGTTAATCTGAATGAGGTGTACATGTACAGTAGGCTACCTTTTATTTATAACTTCAACCTAACCTAAATGTCACAATCACTTGTAGGTGAGTAGGTACAGCTTGGGATCTTCTCGTCTTGGGACCAATGCGTGGCTCTAATTTTTCACACCATGCTATTAGTTCATGCCTTGGAAATCTATAATATCTCATTAAATGTTCATCACTAAAAGCAAATGGGTCTATTCTATCTCTGTATACTCGCTCACGTCTCAGAGCTCGTTGAACTTCCACATCGTTATGTAAAACAACCTGTAGTTCCATATTTAGAGTCAAGCAGCCACCTTCACGAAGATGATCTTCTTCTTCTTGGTATTTGTTGTGATGGTTGATGGCGGAAGTGTTGCCTTTGTATCGGCACTTCCTGATGAAGTCTCTTTATTTCTGTCCAGATGTAGTCTCTTTTATCTGCTATCTTATAAACAAAACAAAGTAGTATTTAATGCGTATCGAATAGAGGAAGTGTTATCCTCACCCGATTATAATATTAATGTTTTTTGTTGTTGTTGTAATAAATCGTATATCTCCTGATTTTTAGTCGAATCTCAGATTTTTTGATAAAATAATAGGAAATCTCCAGATTTCTAGATAATACCCAGAAAAATGGCTCGAAATCTCCAGCTGACGTACGATGTATCAGTAATTATCGCGGGGAAGATTTTACAAAATACATCATAACTCGGCCATCACTCCGTTAACCAACTTCCAAATTAAATCCGCTGGCGTTCACACGCAATCCTTCAGTTAGTTACCCCGGGAACCGGGGTAACTAACTGAAGGATTGCGTGTGATCGCCAGCGGATTTAACAGGGAACCGGATTTAACCGGGAACCGGGGTAACTAACTGAAGGATTGCGTGTGATCGCCAGCGGATTTAACAGGGGAACAGCAGCCTCCTCCTAAGCGGCCAAGACGTGCCAATTATAATGATGAAGAACTTATGATAATGATAGTAGAATGGCAAAGAAGAGAACAGATTTTACGAGAAAAATTTGCAAGGAATGTAACTGCGGAGAGCAGTTTTTCTGTAAATTTACCTTTTTTTTTTATAATTACTTACCCAAACCATATATAAGAACACATTCTCTTTTTGGTAAATTGGAAGGTCTCTGATTCCTCCTAACTCTGCCAGGAAAGAGATGCTTTCAATGGTACTTAATCTCAAAGGGAATATTATGTTTCATGGCATAGTTAGGAGGATTCAGCAGTAACCTACCAATTTAACAAAGAGAGAATCTTCCCTTAAGGGAGTACTACACTGATGGCAATTTTTATGATAATGGTTTCTCTGAACTTCTAGATGCAACAGCTGGCAGGCTTCCTTATCACGTCATGTCTCATTGGACAAATGAAACGGAAAATTCTTGACTGTAACTGCTATTTGTGCTTTATAAAAGTAATTTAACTTATAGTTTCACATTATGCACAGTGTCTTATTTCATAAAGTTGCAGTTTCACACTACCATAGAATTTGGACTAACGTTAATCTGAATGAGGTGTACATGTACAGTAGGCTACCTTTTATTTATAACTTCAACCTAACCTAAATGTCACAAGCACTTGTAGGTGAGTAGGTACAGCTTGGGATCTTCTCGTCTTGGGACCAATGCGTGGCTCTAATTTTTCACACCATGCTATTAGTTCATGCCTTGGAAATCTATAATATCTCATTAAATGTTCATCACTAAAAGCAAATGGGTCTATTCTATCTCTGTATACTCGCTCACGTCTCAGAGCTCGTTGAACTTCCACATCGTTATGTAAAACAACCTGTAGTTCCATATTTAGAGTCAAGCAGCCACCTTCACGAAGATGATCTTCTTCTTCTTGGTATTTGTTGTGATGGTTGATGGCGGAAGTGTTGCCTTTGTATCGGCACTTCCTGATGAAGTCTCTTTATTTCTGTCCAGATGTAGTCTCTTTTATCTGCTATCTTATAAACAAAACAAAGTAGTATTTAATGCGTATCGAATAGAGGAAGTGTTATCCTCACCCGATTATAATATTAATGTTTTTTGTTGTTGTTGTAATAAATCGTATATCTCCTGATTTTTAGTCGAATCTCAGATTTTTTGATAAAATAATAGGAAATCTCCAGATTTCTAGATAATACCCAGAAAAATGGCTCGAAATCTCCAGCTGACGTACGATGTATCAGTAATTATCGCGGGGAAGATTTTACAAAATACATCATAACTCGGCCATCACTCCATTAACCAACTTCCAAATTAAATCCGCTGGCGTTCACACGCAATCCTTCAGTTAGTTACCCCGGGAACCGGGGTAACTAACTGAAGGATTGCGTGTGATCGCCAGCGGATTTAACAGGGAACCGGATTTAACCGGGAACCGGGGTAACTAACTGAAGGATTGCGTGTGATCGCCAGCGGATTTAACAGGGGAACAGCAGCCTCCTCCTAAGCGGCCAAGACGTGCCAATTATAATGATGAAGAACTTATGATAATGATAGTAGAATGGCAAAGAAGAGAACAGATTTTACGAGAAAAATTTGCAAGGAATGTAACTGCGGAGAGCAGTTTTTCTGTAAATTTACCTTTTTTTTTTATAATTACTTACCCAAACCATATATAAGAACACATTCTCTTTTTGGTAAATTGGAAGGTCTCTGATTCCTCCTAACTCTGCCAGGAAAGAGATGCTTTCAATGGTACTTAATCTCAAAGGGAATATTATGTTTCATGGCATAGTTAGGAGGATTCAGCAGTAACCTACCAATTTAACAAAGAGAGAATCTTCCCTTAAGGGAGTACTACACTGATGGCAATTTTTATGATAATGGTTTCTCTGAACTTCTAGATGCAACAGCTGGCAGGCTTCCTTATCACGTCATGTCTCATTGGACAAATGAAACGGAAAATTCTTGACTGTAACTGCTATTTGTGCTTTATAAAAGTAATTTAACTTATAGTTTCACATTATGCACAGTGTCTTATTTCATAAAGTTGCAGTTTCACACTACCATAGAATTTGGACTAACGTTAATCTGAATGAGGTGTACATGTACAGTAGGCTACCTTTTATTTATAACTTCAACCTAACCTAAATGTCACAATCACTTGTAGGTGAGTAGGTACAGCTTGGGATCTTCTCGTCTTGGGACCAATGCGTGGCTCTAATTTTTCACACCATGCTATTAGTTCATGCCTTGGAAATCTATAATATCTCATTAAATGTTCATCACTAAAAGCAAATGGGTCTATTCTATCTCTGTATACTCGCTCACGTCTCAGAGCTCGTTGAACTTCCACATCGTTATGTAAAACAACCTGTAGTTCCATATTTAGAGTCAAGCAGCCACCTTCACGAAGATGATCTTCTTCTTCTTGGTATTTGTTGTGATGGTTGATGGCGGAAGTGTTGCCTTTGTATCGGCACTTCCTGATGAAGTCTCTTTATTTCTGTCCAGATGTAGTCTCTTTTATCTGCTATCTTATAAACAAAACAAAGTAGTATTTAATGCGTATCGAATAGAGGAAGTGTTATCCTCACCCGATTATAATATTAATGTTTTTTGTTGTTGTTGTAATAAATCGTATATCTCCTGATTTTTAGTCGAATCTCAGATTTTTTGATAAAATAATAGGAAATCTCCAGATTTCTAGATAATACCCAGAAAAATGGCTCGAAATCTCCAGCTGACGTACGATGTATCGGTAATTATCGCGGGGAAGATTTTACAAAATACATCATAACTCGGCCATCACTCCGTTAACCAACTTCCAAATTAAATCCGCTGGCGTTCACACGCAATCCTTCAGTTAGTTACCCCGGGAACCGGGGTAACTAACTGAAGGATTGCGTGTGATCGCCAGCGGATTTAACAGGGAACCGGATTTAACCGGGAACCGGGGTAACTAACTGAAGGATTGCGTGTGATCGCCAGCGGATTTAACAGGGGAACAGCAGCCTCCTCCTAAGCGGCCAAGACGTGCCAATTATAATGATGAAGAACTTATGATAATGATAGTAGAATGGCAAAGAAGAGAACAGATTTTACGAGAAAAATTTGCAAGGAATGTAACTGCGGAGAGCAGTTTTTCTGTAAATTTACCTTTTTTTTTTATAATTACTTACCCAAACCATATATAAGAACACATTCTCTTTTTGGTAAATTGGAAGGTCTCTGATTCCTCCTAACTCTGCCAGGAAAGAGATGCTTTCAATGGTACTTAATCTCAAAGGGAATATTATGTTTCATGGCATAGTTAGGAGGATTCAGCAGTAACCTACCAATTTAACAAAGAGAGAATCTTCCCTTAAGGGAGTACTACACTGATGGCAATTTTTATGATAATGGTTTCTCTGAACTTCTAGATGCAACAGCTGGCAGGCTTCCTTATCACGTCATGTCTCATTGGACAAATGAAACGGAAAATTCTTGACTGTAACTGCTATTTGTGCTTTATAAAAGTAATTTAACTTATAGTTTCACATTATGCACAGTGTCTTATTTCATAAAGTTGCAGTTTCACACTACCATAGAATTTGGACTAACGTTAATCTGAATGAGGTGTACATGTACAGTAGGCTACCTTTTATTTATAACTTCAACCTAACCTAAATGTCACAATCACTTGTAGGTGAGTAGGTACAGCTTGGGATCTTCTCGTCTTGGGACCAATGCGTGGCTCTAATTTTTCACACCATGCTATTAGTTCATGCCTTGGAAATCTATAATATCTCATTAAATGTTCATCACTAAAAGCAAATGGGTCTATTCTATCTCTGTATACTCGCTCACGTCTCAGAGCTCGTTGAACTTCCACATCGTTATGTAAAACAACCTGTAGTTCCATATTTAGAGTCAAGCAGCCACCTTCACGAAGATGATCTTCTTCTTCTTGGTATTTGTTGTGATGGTTGATGGCGGAAGTGTTGCCTTTGTATCGGCACTTCCTGATGAAGTCTCTTTATTTCTGTCCAGATGTAGTCTCTTTTATCTGCTATCTTATAAACAAAACAAAGTAGTATTTAATGCGTATCGAATAGAGGAAGTGTTATCCTCACCCGATTATAATATTAATGTTTTTTGTTGTTGTTGTAATAAATCGTATATCTCCTGATTTTTAGTCGAATCTCAGATTTTTTGATAAAATAATAGGAAATCTCCAGATTTCTAGATAATACCCAGAAAAATGGCTCGAAATCTCCAGCTGACGTACGATGTATCAGTAATTATCGCGGGGAAGATTTTACAAAATACATCATAACTCGGCCATCACTCCGTTAACCAACTTCCAAATTAAATCCGCTGGCGTTCACACGCAATCCTTCAGTTAGTTACCCCGGGAACCGGGGTAACTAACTGAAGGATTGCGTGTGATCGCCAGCGGATTTAACAGGGAACCGGATTTAACCGGGAACCGGGGTAACTAACTGAAGGATTGCGTGTGATCGCCAGCGGATTTAACAGGGGAACAGCAGCCTCCTCCTAAGCGGCCAAGACGTGCCAATTATAATGATGAAGAACTTATGATAATGATAGTAGAATGGCAAAGAAGAGAACAGATTTTACGAGAAAAATTTGCAAGGAATGTAACTGCGGAGAGCAGTTTTTCTGTAAATTTACCTTTTTTTTTTATAATTACTTACCCAAACCATATATAAGAACACATTCTCTTTTTGGTAAATTGGAAGGTCTCTGATTCCTCCTAACTCTGCCAGGAAAGAGATGCTTTCAATGGTACTTAATCTCAAAGGGAATATTATGTTTCATGGCATAGTTAGGAGGATTCAGCAGTAACCTACCAATTTAACAAAGAGAGAATCTTCCCTTAAGGGAGTACTACACTGATGGCAATTTTTATGATAATGGTTTCTCTGAACTTCTAGATGCAACAGCTGGCAGGCTTCCTTATCACGTCATGTCTCATTGGACAAATGAAACGGAAAATTCTTGACTGTAACTGCTATTTGTGCTTTATAAAAGTAATTTAACTTATAGTTTCACATTATGCACAGTGTCTTATTTCATAAAGTTGCAGTTTCACACTACCATAGAATTTGGACTAACGTTAATCTGAATGAGGTGTACATGTACAGTAGGCTACCTTTTATTTATAACTTCAACCTAACCTAAATGTCACAATCACTTGTAGGTGAGTAGGTACAGCTTGGGATCTTCTCGTCTTGGGACCAATGCGTGGCTCTAATTTTTCACACCATGCTATTAGTTCATGCCTTGGAAATCTATAATATCTCATTAAATGTTCATCACTAAAAGCAAATGGGTCTATTCTATCTCTGTATACTCGCTCACGTCTCAGAGCTCGTTGAACTTCCACATCGTTATGTAAAACAACCTGTAGTTCCATATTTAGAGTCAAGCAGCCACCTTCACGAAGATGATCTTCTTCTTCTTGGTATTTGTTGTGATGGTTGATGGCGGAAGTGTTGCCTTTGTATCGGCACTTCCTGATGAAGTCTCTTTATTTCTGTCCAGATGTAGTCTCTTTTATCTGCTATCTTATAAACAAAACAAAGTAGTATTTAATGCGTATCGAATAGAGGAAGTGTTATCCTCACCCGATTATAATATTAATGTTTTTTGTTGTTGTTGTAATAAATCGTATATCTCCTGATTTTTAGTCGAATCTCAGATTTTTTGATAAAATAATAGGAAATCTCCAGATTTCTAGATAATACCCAGAAAAATGGCTCGAAATCTCCAGCTGACGTACGATGTATCAGTAATTATCGCGGGGAAGATTTTACAAAATACATCATAACTCGGCCATCACTCCGTTAACCAACTTCCAAATTAAATCCGCTGGCGTTCACACGCAATCCTTCAGTTAGTTACCCCGGGAACCGGGGTAACTAACTGAAGGATTGCGTGTGATCGCCAGCGGATTTAACAGGGAACCGGATTTAACCGGGAACCGGGGTAACTAACTGAAGGATTGCGTGTGATCGCCAGCGGATTTAACAGGGGAACAGCAGCCTCCTCCTAAGCGGCCAAGACGTGCCAATTATAATGATGAAGAACTTATGATAATGATAGTAGAATGGCAAAGAAGAGAACAGATTTTACGAGAAAAATTTGCAAGGAATGTAACTGCGGAGAGCAGTTTTTCTGTAAATTTACCTTTTTTTTTTATAATTACTTACCCAAACCATATATAAGAACACATTCTCTTTTTGGTAAATTGGAAGGTCTCTGATTCCTCCTAACTCTGCCAGGAAAGAGATGCTTTCAATGGTACTTAATCTCAAAGGGAATATTATGTTTCATGGCATAGTTAGGAGGATTCAGCAGTAACCTACCAATTTAACAAAGAGAGAATCTTCCCTTAAGGGAGTACTACACTGATGGCAATTTTTATGATAATGGTTTCTCTGAACTTCTAGATGCAACAGCTGGCAGGCTTCCTTATCACGTCATGTCTCATTGGACAAATGAAACGGAAAATTCTTGACTGTAACTGCTATTTGTGCTTTATAAAAGTAATTTAACTTATAGTTTCACATTATGCACAGTGTCTTATTTCATAAAGTTGCAGTTTCACACTACCATAGAATTTGGACTAACGTTAATCTGAATGAGGTGTACATGTACAGTAGGCTACCTTTTATTTATAACTTCAACCTAACCTAAATGTCACAAGCACTTGTAGGTGAGTAGGTACAGCTTGGGATCTTCTCGTCTTGGGACCAATGCGTGGCTCTAATTTTTCACACCATGCTATTAGTTCATGCCTTGGAAATCTATAATATCTCATTAAATGTTCATCACTAAAAGCAAATGGGTCTATTCTATCTCTGTATACTCGCTCACGTCTCAGAGCTCGTTGAACTTCCACATCGTTATGTAAAACAACCTGTAGTTCCATATTTAGAGTCAAGCAGCCACCTTCACGAAGATGATCTTCTTCTTCTTGGTATTTGTTGTGATGGTTGATGGCGGAAGTGTTGCCTTTGTATCGGCACTTCCTGATGAAGTCTCTTTATTTCTGTCCAGATGTAGTCTCTTTTATCTGCTATCTTATAAACAAAACAAAGTAGTATTTAATGCGTATCGAATAGAGGAAGTGTTATCCTCACCCGATTATAATATTAATGTTTTTTGTTGTTGTTGTAATAAATCGTATATCTCCTGATTTTTAGTCGAATCTCAGATTTTTTGATAAAATAATAGGAAATCTCCAGATTTCTAGATAATACCCAGAAAAATGGCTCGAAATCTCCAGCTGACGTACGATGTATCAGTAATTATCGCGGGGAAGATTTTACAAAATACATCATAACTCGGCCATCACTCCATTAACCAACTTCCAAATTAAATCCGCTGGCGTTCACACGCAATCCTTCTTCCTTTAAGGGAACCGGGGTAACTAACTGAAGGATTGCGTGTGATCGCCAGCGGATTTAACAGGGAACCGGATTTAACCGGGAACCGGGGTAACTAACTGAAGGATTGCGTGTGATCGCCAGCGGATTTAACAGGGGAACAGCAGCCTCCTCCTAAGCGGCCAAGACGTGCCAATTATAATGATGAAGAACTTATGATAATGATAGTAGAATGGCAAAGAAGAGAACAGATTTTACGAGAAAAATTTGCAAGGAATGTAACTGCGGAGAGCAGTTTTTCTGTAAATTTACCTTTTTTTTTTATAATTACTTACCCAAACCATATATAAGAACACATTCTCTTTTTGGTAAATTGGAAGGTCTCTGATTCCTCCTAACTCTGCCAGGAAAGAGATGCTTTCAATGGTACTTAATCTCAAAGGGAATATTATGTTTCATGGCATAGTTAGGAGGATTCAGCAGTAACCTACCAATTTAACAAAGAGAGAATCTTCCCTTAAGGGAGTACTACACTGATGGCAATTTTTATGATAATGGTTTCTCTGAACTTCTAGATGCAACAGCTGGCAGGCTTCCTTATCACGTCATGTCTCATTGGACAAATGAAACGGAAAATTCTTGACTGTAACTGCTATTTGTGCTTTATAAAAGTAATTTAACTTATAGTTTCACATTATGCACAGTGTCTTATTTCATAAAGTTGCAGTTTCACACTACCATAGAATTTGGACTAACGTTAATCTGAATGAGGTGTACATGTACAGTAGGCTACCTTTTATTTATAACTTCAACCTAACCTAAATGTCACAAGCACTTGTAGGTGAGTAGGTACAGCTTGGGATCTTCTCGTCTTGGGACCAATGCGTGGCTCTAATTTTTCACACCATGCTATTAGTTCATGCCTTGGAAATCTATAATATCTCATTAAATGTTCATCACTAAAAGCAAATGGGTCTATTCTATCTCTGTATACTCGCTCACGTCTCAGAGCTCGTTGAACTTCCACATCGTTATGTAAAACAACCTGTAGTTCCATATTTAGAGTCAAGCAGCCACCTTCACGAAGATGATCTTCTTCTTCTTGGTATTTGTTGTGATGGTTGATGGCGGAAGTGTTGCCTTTGTATCGGCACTTCCTGATGAAGTCTCTTTATTTCTGTCCAGATGTAGTCTCTTTTATCTGCTATCTTATAAACAAAACAAAGTAGTATTTAATGCGTATCGAATAGAGGAAGTGTTATCCTCACCCGATTATAATATTAATGTTTTTTGTTGTTGTTGTAATAAATCGTATATCTCCTGATTTTTAGTCGAATCTCAGATTTTTTGATAAAATAATAGGAAATCTCCAGATTTCTAGATAATACCCAGAAAAATGGCTCGAAATCTCCAGCTGACGTACGATGTATCGGTAATTATCGCGGGGAAGATTTTACAAAATACATCATAACTCGGCCATCACTCCGTTAACCAACTTCCAAATTAAATCCGCTGGCGTTCACACGCAATCCTTCAGTTAGTTACCCCGGAAACCGGGGTAACTAACTGAAGGATTGCGTGTGATCGCCAGCGGATTTAACAGGGAACCGGATTTAACCGGGAACCGGGGTAACTAACTGAAGGATTGCGTGTGATCGCCAGCGGATTTAACAGGGGAACAGCAGCCTCCTCCTAAGCGGCCAAGACGTGCCAATTATAATGATGAAGAACTTATGATAATGATAGTAGAATGGCAAAGAAGAGAACAGATTTTACGAGAAAAATTTGCAAGGAATGTAACTGCGGAGAGCAGTTTTTCTGTAAATTTACCTTTTTTTTTTATAATTACTTACCCAAACCATATATAAGAACACATTCTCTTTTTGGTAAATTGGAAGGTCTCTGATTCCTCCTAACTCTGCCAGGAAAGAGATGCTTTCAATGGTACTTAATCTCAAAGGGAATATTATGTTTCATGGCATAGTTAGGAGGATTCAGCAGTAACCTACCAATTTAACAAAGAGAGAATCTTCCCTTAAGGGAGTACTACACTGATGGCAATTTTTATGATAATGGTTTCTCTGAACTTCTAGATGCAACAGCTGGCAGGCTTCCTTATCACGTCATGTCTCATTGGACAAATGAAACGGAAAATTCTTGACTGTAACTGCTATTTGTGCTTTATAAAAGTAATTTAACTTATAGTTTCACATTATGCACAGTGTCTTATTTCATAAAGTTGCAGTTTCACACTACCATAGAATTTGGACTAACGTTAATCTGAATGAGGTGTACATGTACAGTAGGCTACCTTTTATTTATAACTTCAACCTAACCTAAATGTCACAAGCACTTGTAGGTGAGTAGGTACAGCTTGGGATCTTCTCGTCTTGGGACCAATGCGTGGCTCTAATTTTTCACACCATGCTATTAGTTCATGCCTTGGAAATCTATAATATCTCATTAAATGTTCATCACTAAAAGCAAATGGGTCTATTCTATCTCTGTATACTCGCTCACGTCTCAGAGCTCGTTGAACTTCCACATCGTTATGTAAAACAACCTGTAGTTCCATATTTAGAGTCAAGCAGCCACCTTCACGAAGATCTTCTTCTTCTTCTTGGTATTTGTTGTGATGGTTGATGGCGGAAGTGTTGCCTTTGTATCGGCACTTCCTGATGAAGTCTCTTTATTTCTGTCCAGATGTAGTCTCTTTTATCTGCTATCTTATAAACAAAACAAAGTAGTATTTAATGCGTATCGAATAGAGGAAGTGTTATCCTCACCCGATTATAATATTAATGTTTTTTGTTGTTGTTGTAATAAATCGTATATCTCCTGATTTTTAGTCGAATCTCAGATTTTTTGATAAAATAATAGGAAATCTCCAGATTTCTAGATAATACCCAGAAAAATGGCTCGAAATCTCCAGCTGACGTACGATGTATCAGTAATTATCGCGGGGAAGATTTTACAAAATACATCATAACTCGGCCATCACTCCGTTAACCAACTTCCAAATTAAATCCGCTGGCGTTCACACGCAATCCTTCAGTTAGTTACCCCGGGAACCGGGGTAACTAACTGAAAGATTGCGTGTGATCGCCAGCGGATTTAACAGGGAACCGGATTTAACCGGGAACCGGGGTAACTAACTGAAGGATTGCGTGTGATCGCCAGCGGATTTAACAGGGGAACAGTGTTGGCCGAGTTACACTGGTAATATCTTGCTAGCGTCAGCAGCCAGCGAGAATGACAACAAAACCTCCTGTGTCCCACCAATCTTGCCTACTTTACAATAGGTCCCCCCATGGAGCCAGTTTATCTTTTATAACCCTGTCAATGCTATATATACGTCAGGTTATACATTAATAGTTAATATCAGAACACTATAATAGCCTTGGCTTTTTCCTCTTAGATTATACCTCCATGGTCTGTCTACCTAGCGGCCAAAGCCTAAACTATCATATATACAAAAGGTTATTTTATTATCATTATTATTATTTTTCACCATTATTATTATTATTGCTATTTTTTCATAATTAATTAATTATTATGTAGTAGACACCAACAAGCACCTTATTACACTTCACCTACTAACCTCACCCGATTATAATATTAATGTTTTTTGTTGTTGTTGTAATAAATCGTATATCTCCTGATTTTTAGTCGAATCTCAGATTTTTTGATAAAATAATAGGAAATCTCCAGATTTCTAGATAATACCCAGAAAAATGGCTCGAAATCTCCAGCTGACGTACAATGTATCAGTAATTATCGCGGGGAAGATTTTACAAAATACATCATAACTCGGCCATCACTCCGTTAACCAACTTCCAAATTAAATCCGCTGGCGTTCACACGCAATCCTTCAGTTAGTTACCCCGGGAACCGGGGTAACTAACTGAAAGATTGCGTGTGATCGCCAGCGGATTTAACAGGGAACCGGATTTAACCGGGAACCGGGGTAACTAACTGAAGGATTGCGTGTGATCGCCAGCGGATTTAACAGGGGAACAGTGTTGGCCGAGTTACACTGGTAATATCTTGCTAGCGTCAGCAGCCAGCGAGAATGACAACAAAACCTCCTGTGTCCCACCAATCTTGCCTACTTTACAATAGGTCCCCCCATGGAGCCAGTTTATCTTTTATAACCCTGTCAATGCTATATATACGTCAGGTTATACATTAATAGTTAATATCAGAACACTATAATAGCCTTGGCTTTTTCCTCTTAGATTATACCTCCATGGTCTGTCTACCTAGCGGCCAAAGCCTAAACTATCATATATACAAAAGGTTATTTTATTATCATTATTATTATTTTTCACCATTATTATTATTATTGCTATTTTTTCATAATTAATTAATTATTATGTAGTAGACACCAACAAGCACCTTATTACACTTCACCTACTAACCTCACCCGATTATAATATTAATGTTTTTTGTTGTTGTTGTAATAAATCGTATATCTCCTGATTTTTAGTCGAATCTCAGATTTTTTGATAAAATAATAGGAAATCTCCAGATTTCTAGATAATACCCAGAAAAATGGCTCGAAATCTCCAGCTGACGTACGATGTATCAGTAATTATCGCGGGGAAGATTTTACAAAATACATCATAACTCGGCCATCACTCCGTTAACCAACTTCCAAATTAAATCCGCTGGCGTTCACACGCAATCCTTCAGTTAGTTACCCCGGGAACCGGGGTAACTAACTGAAAGATTGCGTGTGATCGCCAGCGGATTTAACAGGGAACCGGATTTAACCGGGAACCGGGGTAACTAACTGAAGGATTGCGTGTGATCGCCAGCGGATTTAACAGGGGAACAGTGTTGGCCGAGTTACACTGGTAATATCTTGCTAGCGTCAGCAGCCAGCGAGAATGACAACAAAACCTCCTGTGTCCCACCAATCTTGCCTACTTTACAATAGGTCCCCCCATGGAGCCAGTTTATCTTTTATAACCCTGTCAATGCTATATATACGTCAGGTTATACATTAATAGTTAATATCAGAACACTATAATAGCCTTGGCTTTTTCCTCTTAGATTATACCTCCATGGTCTGTCTACCTAGCGGCCAAAGCCTAAACTATCATATATACAAAAGGTTATTTTATTATCATTATTATTATTTTTCACCATTATTATTATTATTGCTATTTTTTCATAATTAATTAATTATTATGTAGTAGACACCAACAAGCACCTTATTACACTTCACCTACTAACCTCACCCGATTATAATATTAATGTTTTTTGTTGTTGTTGTAATAAATCGTATATCTCCTGATTTTTAGTCGAATCTCAGATTTTTTGATAAAATAATAGGAAATCTCCAGATTTCTAGATAATACCCAGAAAAATGGCTCGAAATCTCCAGCTGACGTACGATGTATCAGTAATTATCGCGGGGAAGATTTTACAAAATACATCATAACTCGGCCATCACTCCGTTAACCAACTTCCAAATTAAATCCGCTGGCGTTCACACGCAATCCTTCAGTTAGTTACCCCGGGAACCGGGGTAACTAACTGAAAGATTGCGTGTGATCGCCAGCGGATTTAACAGGGAACCGGATTTAACCGGGAACCGGGGTAACTAACTGAAGGATTGCGTGTGATCGCCAGCGGATTTAACAGGGGAACAGTGTTGGCCGAGTTACACTGGTAATATCTTGCTAGCGTCAGCAGCCAGCGAGAATGACAACAAAACCTCCTGTGTCCCACCAATCTTGCCTACTTTACAATAGGTCCCCCCATGGAGCCAGTTTATCTTTTATAACCCTGTCAATGCTATATATACGTCAGGTTATACATTAATAGTTAATATCAGAACACTATAATAGCCTTGGCTTTTTCCTCTTAGATTATACCTCCATGGTCTGTCTACCTAGCGGCCAAAGCCTAAACTATCATATATACAAAAGGTTATTTTATTATCATTATTATTATTTTTCACCATTATTATTATTATTGCTATTTTTTCATAATTAATTAATTATTATGTAGTAGACACCAACAAGCACCTTATTACACTTCACCTACTAACCTCACCCGATTATAATATTAATGTTTTTTGTTGTTGTTGTAATAAATCGTATATCTCCTGATTTTTAGTCGAATCTCAGATTTTTTGATAAAATAATAGGAAATCTCCAGATTTCTAGATAATACCCAGAAAAATGGCTCGAAATCTCCAGCTGACGTACGATGTATCAGTAATTATCGCGGGGAAGATTTTACAAAATACATCATAACTCGGCCATCACTCCGTTAACCAACTTCCAAATTAAATCCGCTGGCGTTCACACGCAATCCTTCAGTTAGTTACCCCGGGAACCGGGAACCGGGGTAACTAACTGAAAGATTGCGTGTGATCGCCAGCGGATTTAACAGGGAACCGGATTTAACCGGGAACCGGGGTAACTAACTGAAGGATTGCGTGTGATCGCCAGCGGATTTAACAGGGGAACAGTGTTGGCCGAGTTACACTGGTAATATCTTGCTAGCGTCAGCAGCCAGCGAGAATGACAACAAAACCTCCTGTGTCCCACCAATCTTGCCTACTTTACAATAGGTCCCCCCATGGAGCCAGTTTATCTTTTATAACCCTGTCAATGCTATATATACGTCAGGTTATACATTAATAGTTAATATCAGAACACTATAATAGCCTTGGCTTTTTCCTCTTAGATTATACCTCCATGGTCTGTCTACCTAGCGGCCAAAGCCTAAACTATCATATATACAAAAGGTTATTTTATTATCATTATTATTATTTTTCACCATTATTATTATTATTGCTATTTTTTCATAATTAATTAATTATTATGTAGTAGACACCAACAAGCACCTTATTACACTTCACCTACTAACCTCACCCGATTATAATATTAATGTTTTTTTTTGTTGTTGTAATAAATCGTATATCTCCTGATTTTTAGTCGAATCTCAGATTTTTTGATAAAATAATAGGAAATCTCCAGATTTCTAGATAATACCCAGAAAAATGGCTCGAAATCTCCAGCTGACGTACGATGTATCAGTAATTATCGCGGGGAAGATTTTACAAAATACATCATAACTCGGCCATCACTCCGTTAACCAACTTCCAAATTAAATCCGCTGGCGTTCACACGCAATCCTTCAGTTAGTTACCCCGGGAACCGGGGTAACTAACTGAAAGATTGCGTGTGATCGCCAGCGGATTTAACAGGGAACCGGATTTAACCGGGAACCGGGGTAACTAACTGAAGGATTGCGTGTGATCGCCAGCGGATTTAACAGGGGAACAGTGTTGGCCGAGTTACACTGGTAATATCTTGCTAGCGTCAGCAGCCAGCGAGAATGACAACAAAACCTCCTGTGTCCCACCAATCTTGCCTACTTTACAATAGGTCCCCCCATGGAGCCAGTTTATCTTTTATAACCCTGTCAATGCTATATATACGTCAGGTTATACATTAATAGTTAATATCAGAACACTATAATAGCCTTGGCTTTTTCCTCTTAGATTATACCTCCATGGTCTGTCTACCTAGCGGCCAAAGCCTAAACTATCATATATACAAAAGGTTATTTTATTATCATTATTATTATTTTTCACCATTATTATTATTATTGCTATTTTTTCATAATTAATTAATTATTATGTAGTAGACACCAACAAGCACCTTATTACACTTCACCTACTAACCTCACCCGATTATAATATTAATGTTTTTTGTTGTTGTTGTAATAAATCGTATATCTCCTGATTTTTAGTCGAATCTCAGATTTTTTGATAAAATAATAGGAAATCTCCAGATTTCTAGATAATACCCAGAAAAATGGCTCGAAATCTCCAGCTGACGTACGATGTATCAGTAATTATCGCGGGGAAGATTTTACAAAATACATCATAACTCGGCCATCACTCCGTTAACCAACTTCCAAATTAAATCCGCTGGCGTTCACACGCAATCCTTCAGTTAGTTACCCCGGGAACCGGGAACCGGGGTAACTAACTGAAAGATTGCGTGTGATCGCCAGCGGATTTAACAGGGAACCGGATTTAACCGGGAACCGGGGTAACTAACTGAAGGATTGCGTGTGATCGCCAGCGGATTTAACAGGGGAACAGTGTTGGCCGAGTTACACTGGTAATATCTTGCTAGCGTCAGCAGCCAGCGAGAATGACAACAAAACCTCCTGTGTCCCACCAATCTTGCCTACTTTACAATAGGTCCCCCCATGGAGCCAGTTTATCTTTTATAACCCTGTCAATGCTATATATACGTCAGGTTATACATTAATAGTTAATATCAGAACACTATAATAGCCTTGGCTTTTTCCTCTTAGATTATACCTCCATGGTCTGTCTACCTAGCGGCCAAAGCCTAAACTATCATATATACAAAAGGTTATTTTATTATCATTATTATTATTTTTCACCATTATTATTATTATTGCTATTTTTTCATAATTAATTAATTATTATGTAGTAGACACCAACAAGCACCTTATTACACTTCACCTACTAACCTCACCCGATTATAATATTAATGTTTTTTGTTGTTGTTGTAATAAATCGTATATCTCCTGATTTTTAGTCGAATCTCAGATTTTTTGATAAAATAATAGGAAATCTCCAGATTTCTAGATAATACCCAGAAAAATGGCTCGAAATCTCCAGCTGACGTACGATGTATCAGTAATTATCGCGGGGAAGATTTTACAAAATACATCATAACTCGGCCATCACTCCGTTAACCAACTTCCAAATTAAATCCGCTGGCGTTCACACGCAATCCTTCAGTTAGTTACCCCGGGAACCGGGGTAACTAACTGAAAGATTGCGTGTGATCGCCAGCGGATTTAACAGGGAACCGGATTTAACCGGGAACCGGGGTAACTAACTGAAGGATTGCGTGTGATCGCCAGCGGATTTAACAGGGGAACAGTGTTGGCCGAGTTACACTGGTAATATCTTGCTAGCGTCAGCAGCCAGCGAGAATGACAACAAAACCTCCTGTGTCCCACCAATCTTGCCTACTTTACAATAGGTCCCCCCATGGAGCCAGTTTATCTTTTATAACCCTGTCAATGCTATATATACGTCAGGTTATACATTAATAGTTAATATCAGAACACTATAATAGCCTTGGCTTTTTCCTCTTAGATTATACCTCCATGGTCTGTCTACCTAGCGGCCAAAGCCTAAACTATCATATATACAAAAGGTTATTTTATTATCATTATTATTATTTTTCACCATTATTATTATTATTGCTATTTTTTCATAATTAATTAATTATTATGTAGTAGACACCAACAAGCACCTTATTACACTTCACCTACTAACCTCACCCGATTATAATATTAATGTTTTTTGTTGTTGTTGTAATAAATCGTATATCTCCTGATTTTTAGTCGAATCTCAGATTTTTTGATAAAATAATAGGAAATCTCCAGATTTCTAGATAATACCCAGAAAAATGGCTCGAAATCTCCAGCTGACGTACGATGTATCAGTAATTATCGCGGGGAAGATTTTACAAAATACATCATAACTCGGCCATCACTCCGTTAACCAACTTCCAAATTAAATCCGCTGGCGTTCACACGCAATCCTTCAGTTAGTTACCCCGGGAACCGGGGTAACTAACTGAAAGATTGCGTGTGATCGCCAGCGGATTTAACAGGGAACCGGATTTAACCGGGAACCGGGGTAACTAACTGAAGGATTGCGTGTGATCGCCAGCGGATTTAACAGGGGAACAGTGTTGGCCGAGTTACACTGGTAATATCTTGCTAGCGTCAGCAGCCAGCGAGAATGACAACAAAACCTCCTGTGTCCCACCAATCTTGCCTACTTTACAATAGGTCCCCCCATGGAGCCAGTTTATCTTTTATAACCCTGTCAATGCTATATATACGTCAGGTTATACATTAATAGTTAATATCAGAACACTATAATAGCCTTGGCTTTTTCCTCTTAGATTATACCTCCATGGTCTGTCTACCTAGCGGCCAAAGCCTAAACTATCATATATACAAAAGGTTATTTTATTATCATTATTATTATTTTTCACCATTATTATTATTATTGCTATTTTTTCATAATTAATTAATTATTATGTAGTAGACACCAACAAGCACCTTATTACACTTCACCTACTAACCTCACCCGATTATAATATTAATGTTTTTTGTTGTTGTTGTAATAAATCGTATATCTCCTGATTTTTAGTCGAATCTCAGATTTTTTGATAAAATAATAGGAAATCTCCAGATTTCTAGATAATACCCAGAAAAATGGCTCGAAATCTCCAGCTGACGTACGATGTATCAGTAATTATCGCGGGGAAGATTTTACAAAATACATCATAACTCGGCCATCACTCCGTTAACCAACTTCCAAATTAAATCCGCTGGCGTTCACACGCAATCCTTCAGTTAGTTACCCCGGGAACCGGGGTAACTAACTGAAAGATTGCGTGTGATCGCCAGCGGATTTAACAGGGAACCGGATTTAACCGGGAACCGGGGTAACTAACTGAAGGATTGCGTGTGATCGCCAGCGGATTTAACAGGGGAACAGTGTTGGCCGAGTTACACTGGTAATATCTTGCTAGCGTCAGCAGCCAGCGAGAATGACAACAAAACCTCCTGTGTCCCACCAATCTTGCCTACTTTACAATAGGTCCCCCCATGGAGCCAGTTTATCTTTTATAACCCTGTCAATGCTATATATACGTCAGGTTATACATTAATAGTTAATATCAGAACACTATAATAGCCTTGGCTTTTTCCTCTTAGATTATACCTCCATGGTCTGTCTACCTAGCGGCCAAAGCCTAAACTATCATATATACAAAAGGTTATTTTATTATCATTATTATTATTTTTCACCATTATTATTATTATTGCTATTTTTTCATAATTAATTAATTATTATGTAGTAGACACCAACAAGCACCTTATTACACTTCACCTACTAACCTCACCCGATTATAATATTAATGTTTTTTGTTGTTGTTGTAATAAATCGTATATCTCCTGATTTTTAGTCGAATCTCAGATTTTTTGATAAAATAATAGGAAATCTCCAGATTTCTAGATAATACCCAGAAAAATGGCTCGAAATCTCCAGCTGACGTACGATGTATCAGTAATTATCGCGGGGAAGATTTTACAAAATACATCATAACTCGGCCATCACTCCGTTAACCAACTTCCAAATTAAATCCGCTGGCGTTCACACGCAATCCTTCAGTTAGTTACCCCGGGAACCGGGGTAACTAACTGAAAGATTGCGTGTGATCGCCAGCGGATTTAACAGGGAACCGGATTTAACCGGGAACCGGGGTAACTAACTGAAGGATTGCGTGTGATCGCCAGCGGATTTAACAGGGGAACAGTGTTGGCCGAGTTACACTGGTAATATCTTGCTAGCGTCAGCAGCCAGCGAGAATGACAACAAAACCTCCTGTGTCCCACCAATCTTGCCTACTTTACAATAGGTCCCCCCATGGAGCCAGTTTATCTTTTATAACCCTGTCAATGCTATATATACGTCAGGTTATACATTAATAGTTAATATCAGAACACTATAATAGCCTTGGCTTTTTCCTCTTAGATTATACCTCCATGGTCTGTCTACCTAGCGGCCAAAGCCTAAACTATCATATATACAAAAGGTTATTTTATTATCATTATTATTATTTTTCACCATTATTATTATTATTGCTATTTTTTCATAATTAATTAATTATTATGTAGTAGACACCAACAAGCACCTTATTACACTTCACCTACTAACCTCACCCGATTATAATATTAATGTTTTTTGTTGTTGTTGTAATAAATCGTATATCTCCTGATTTTTAGTCGAATCTCAGATTTTTTGATAAAATAATAGGAAATCTCCAGATTTCTAGATAATACCCAGAAAAATGGCTCGAAATCTCCAGCTGACGTACGATGTATCAGTAATTATCGCGGGGAAGATTTTACAAAATACATCATAACTCGGCCATCACTCCGTTAACCAACTTCCAAATTAAATCCGCTGGCGTTCACACGCAATCCTTCAGTTAGTTACCCCGGGAACCGGGGTAACTAACTGAAAGATTGCGTGTGATCGCCAGCGGATTTAACAGGGAACCGGATTTAACCGGGAACCGGGGTAACTAACTGAAGGATTGCGTGTGATCGCCAGCGGATTTAACAGGGGAACAGTGTTGGCCGAGTTACACTGGTAATATCTTGCTAGCGTCAGCAGCCAGCGAGAATGACAACAAAACCTCCTGTGTCCCACCAATCTTGCCTACTTTACAATAGGTCCCCCCATGGAGCCAGTTTATCTTTTATAACCCTGTCAATGCTATATATACGTCAGGTTATACATTAATAGTTAATATCAGAACACTATAATAGCCTTGGCTTTTTCCTCTTAGATTATACCTCCATGGTCTGTCTACCTAGCGGCCAAAGCCTAAACTATCATATATACAAAAGGTTATTTTATTATCATTATTATTATTTTTCACCATTATTATTATTATTGCTATTTTTTCATAATTAATTAATTATTATGTAGTAGACACCAACAAGCACCTTATTACACTTCACCTACTAACCTCACCCGATTATAATATTAATGTTTTTTGTTGTTGTTGTAATAAATCGTATATCTCCTGATTTTTAGTCGAATCTCAGATTTTTTGATAAAATAATAGGAAATCTCCAGATTTCTAGATAATACCCAGAAAAATGGCTCGAAATCTCCAGCTGACGTACGATGTATCAGTAATTATCGCGGGGAAGATTTTACAAAATACATCATAACTCGGCCATCACTCCGTTAACCAACTTCCAAATTAAATCCGCTGGCGTTCACACGCAATCCTTCAGTTAGTTACCCCGGGAACCGGGGTAACTAACTGAAAGATTGCGTGTGATCGCCAGCGGATTTAACAGGGAACCGGATTTAACCGGGAACCGGGGTAACTAACTGAAGGATTGCGTGTGATCGCCAGCGGATTTAACAGGGGAACAGTGTTGGCCGAGTTACACTGGTAATATCTTGCTAGCGTCAGCAGCCAGCGAGAATGACAACAAAACCTCCTGTGTCCCACCAATCTTGCCTACTTTACAATAGGTCCCCCCATGGAGCCAGTTTATCTTTTATAACCCTGTCAATGCTATATATACGTCAGGTTATACATTAATAGTTAATATCAGAACACTATAATAGCCTTGGCTTTTTCCTCTTAGATTATACCTCCATGGTCTGTCTACCTAGCGGCCAAAGCCTAAACTATCATATATACAAAAGGTTATTTTATTATCATTATTATTATTTTTCACCATTATTATTATTATTGCTATTTTTTCATAATTAATTAATTATTATGTAGTAGACACCAACAAGCACCTTATTACACTTCACCTACTAACCTCACCCGATTATAATATTAATGTTTTTTGTTGTTGTTGTAATAAATCGTATATCTCCTGATTTTTAGTCGAATCTCAGATTTTTTGATAAAATAATAGGAAATCTCCAGATTTCTAGATAATACCCAGAAAAATGGCTCGAAATCTCCAGCTGACGTACGATGTATCAGTAATTATCGCGGGGAAGATTTTACAAAATACATCATAACTCGGCCATCACTCCGTTAACCAACTTCCAAATTAAATCCGCTGGCGTTCACACGCAATCCTTCAGTTAGTTACCCCGGGAACCGGGGTAACTAACTGAAAGATTGCGTGTGATCGCCAGCGGATTTAACAGGGAACCGGATTTAACCGGGAACCGGGGTAACTAACTGAAGGATTGCGTGTGATCGCCAGCGGATTTAACAGGGGAACAGTGTTGGCCGAGTTACACTGGTAATATCTTGCTAGCGTCAGCAGCCAGCGAGAATGACAACAAAACCTCCTGTGTCCCACCAATCTTGCCTACTTTACAATAGGTCCCCCCATGGAGCCAGTTTATCTTTTATAACCCTGTCAATGCTATATATACGTCAGGTTATACATTAATAGTTAATATCAGAACACTATAATAGCCTTGGCTTTTTCCTCTTAGATTATACCTCCATGGTCTGTCTACCTAGCGGCCAAAGCCTAAACTATCATATATACAAAAGGTTATTTTATTATCATTATTATTATTTTTCACCATTATTATTATTATTGCTATTTTTTCATAATTAATTAATTATTATGTAGTAGACACCAACAAGCACCTTATTACACTTCACCTACTAACCTCACCCGATTATAATATTAATGTTTTTTGTTGTTGTTGTAATAAATCGTATATCTCCTGATTTTTAGTCGAATCTCAGATTTTTTGATAAAATAATAGGAAATCTCCAGATTTCTAGATAATACCCAGAAAAATGGCTCGAAATCTCCAGCTGACGTACGATGTATCAGTAATTATCGCGGGGAAGATTTTACAAAATACATCATAACTCGGCCATCACTCCGTTAACCAACTTCCAAATTAAATCCGCTGGCGTTCACACGCAATCCTTCAGTTAGTTACCCCGGGAACCGGGGTAACTAACTGAAAGATTGCGTGTGATCGCCAGCGGATTTAACAGGGAACCGGATTTAACCGGGAACCGGGGTAACTAACTGAAGGATTGCGTGTGATCGCCAGCGGATTTAACAGGGGAACAGTGTTGGCCGAGTTACACTGGTAATATCTTGCTAGCGTCAGCAGCCAGCGAGAATGACAACAAAACCTCCTGTGTCCCACCAATCTTGCCTACTTTACAATAGGTCCCCCCATGGAGCCAGTTTATCTTTTATAACCCTGTCAATGCTATATATACGTCAGGTTATACATTAATAGTTAATATCAGAACACTATAATAGCCTTGGCTTTTTCCTCTTAGATTATACCTCCATGGTCTGTCTACCTAGCGGCCAAAGCCTAAACTATCATATATACAAAAGGTTATTTTATTATCATTATTATTATTTTTCACCATTATTATTATTATTGCTATTTTTTCATAATTAATTAATTATTATGTAGTAGACACCAACAAGCACCTTATTACACTTCACCTACTAACCTCACCCGATTATAATATTAATGTTTTTTGTTGTTGTTGTAATAAATCGTATATCTCCTGATTTTTAGTCGAATCTCAGATTTTTTGATAAAATAATAGGAAATCTCCAGATTTCTAGATAATACCCAGAAAAATGGCTCGAAATCTCCAGCTGACGTACGATGTATCAGTAATTATCGCGGGGAAGATTTTACAAAATACATCATAACTCGGCCATCACTCCGTTAACCAACTTCCAAATTAAATCCGCTGGCGTTCACACGCAATCCTTCAGTTAGTTACCCCGGGAACCGGGGTAACTAACTGAAAGATTGCGTGTGATCGCCAGCGGATTTAACAGGGAACCGGATTTAACCGGGAACCGGGGTAACTAACTGAAGGATTGCGTGTGATCGCCAGCGGATTTAACAGGGGAACAGTGTTGGCCGAGTTACACTGGTAATATCTTGCTAGCGTCAGCAGCCAGCGAGAATGACAACAAAACCTCCTGTGTCCCACCAATCTTGCCTACTTTACAATAGGTCCCCCCATGGAGCCAGTTTATCTTTTATAACCCTGTCAATGCTATATATACGTCAGGTTATACATTAATAGTTAATATCAGAACACTATAATAGCCTTGGCTTTTTCCTCTTAGATTATACCTCCATGGTCTGTCTACCTAGCGGCCAAAGCCTAAACTATCATATATACAAAAGGTTATTTTATTATCATTATTATTATTTTTCACCATTATTATTATTATTGCTATTTTTTCATAATTAATTAATTATTATGTAGTAGACACCAACAAGCACCTTATTACACTTCACCTACTAACCTCACCCGATTATAATATTAATGTTTTTTTTTGTTGTTGTAATAAATCGTATATCTCCTGATTTTTAGTCGAATCTCAGATTTTTTGATAAAATAATAGGAAATCTCCAGATTTCTAGATAATACCCAGAAAAATGGCTCGAAATCTCCAGCTGACGTACGATGTATCAGTAATTATCGCGGGGAAGATTTTACAAAATACATCATAACTCGGCCATCACTCCGTTAACCAACTTCCAAATTAAATCCGCTGGCGTTCACACGAAAGATTGCGTGTGATCGCCAGCGGATTTAACAGGGAACCGGATTTAACCGGGAACCGGGGTAACTAACTGAAGGATTGCGTGTGATCGCCAGCGGATTTAACAGGGGAACAGTGTTGGCCGAGTTACACTGGTAATATCTTGCTAGCGTCAGCAGCCAGCGAGAATGACAACAAAACCTCCTGTGTCCCACCAATCTTGCCTACTTTACAATAGGTCCCCCCATGGAGCCAGTTTATCTTTTATAACCCTGTCAATGCTATATATACGTCAGGTTATACATTAATAGTTAATATCAGAACACTATAATAGCCTTGGCTTTTTCCTCTTAGATTATACCTCCATGGTCTGTCTACCTAGCGGCCAAAGCCTAAACTATCATATATACAAAAGGTTATTTTATTATCATTATTATTATTTTTCACCATTATTATTATTATTGCTATTTTTTCATAATTAATTAATTATTATGTAGTAGACACCAACAAGCACCTTATTACACTTCACCTACTAACCTCACCCGATTATAATATTAATGTTTTTTGTTGTTGTTGTAATAAATCGTATATCTCCTGATTTTTAGTCGAATCTCAGATTTTTTGATAAAATAATAGGAAATCTCCAGATTTCTAGATAATACCCAGAAAAATGGCTCGAAATCTCCAGCTGACGTACGATGTATCAGTAATTATCGCGGGGAAGATTTTACAAAATACATCATAACTCGGCCATCACTCCGTTAACCAACTTCCAAATTAAATCCGCTGGCGTTCACACGAAAGATTGCGTGTGATCGCCAGCGGATTTAACAGGGAACCGGATTTAACCGGGAACCGGGGTAACTAACTGAAGGATTGCGTGTGATCGCCAGCGGATTTAACAGGGGAACAGTGTTGGCCGAGTTACACTGGTAATATCTTGCTAGCGTCAGCAGCCAGCGAGAATGACAACAAAACCTCCTGTGTCCCACCAATCTTGCCTACTTTACAATAGGTCCCCCCATGGAGCCAGTTTATCTTTTATAACCCTGTCAATGCTATATATACGTCAGGTTATACATTAATAGTTAATATCAGAACACTATAATAGCCTTGGCTTTTTCCTCTTAGATTATACCTCCATGGTCTGTCTACCTAGCGGCCAAAGCCTAAACTATCATATATACAAAAGGTTATTTTATTATCATTATTATTATTTTTCACCATTATTATTATTATTGCTATTTTTTCATAATTAATTAATTATTATGTAGTAGACACCAACAAGCACCTTATTACACTTCACCTACTAACCTCACCCGATTATAATATTAATGTTTTTTGTTGTTGTTGTAATAAATCGTATATCTCCTGATTTTTAGTCGAATCTCAGATTTTTTGATAAAATAATAGGAAATCTCCAGATTTCTAGATAATACCCAGAAAAATGGCTCGAAATCTCCAGCTGACGTACGATGTATCAGTAATTATCGCGGGGAAGATTTTACAAAATACATCATAACTCGGCCATCACTCCGTTAACCAACTTCCAAATTAAATCCGCTGGCGTTCACACGCAATCCTTCAGTTAGTTACCCCGGGAACCGGGGTAACTAACTGAAAGATTGCGTGTGATCGCCAGCGGATTTAACAGGGAACCGGATTTAACCGGGAACCGGGGTAACTAACTGAAGGATTGCGTGTGATCGCCAGCGGATTTAACAGGGGAACAGTGTTGGCCGAGTTACACTGGTAATATCTTGCTAGCGTCAGCAGCCAGCGAGAATGACAACAAAACCTCCTGTGTCCCACCAATCTTGCCTACTTTACAATAGGTCCCCCCATGGAGCCAGTTTATCTTTTATAACCCTGTCAATGCTATATATACGTCAGGTTATACATTAATAGTTAATATCAGAACACTATAATAGCCTTGGCTTTTTCCTCTTAGATTATACCTCCATGGTCTGTCTACCTAGCGGCCAAAGCCTAAACTATCATATATACAAAAGGTTATTTTATTATCATTATTATTATTTTTCACCATTATTATTATTATTGCTATTTTTTCATAATTAATTAATTATTATGTAGTAGACACCAACAAGCACCTTATTACACTTCACCTACTAACCTCACCCGATTATAATATTAATGTTTTTTGTTGTTGTTGTAATAAATCGTATATCTCCTGATTTTTAGTCGAATCTCAGATTTTTTGATAAAATAATAGGAAATCTCCAGATTTCTAGATAATACCCAGAAAAATGGCTCGAAATCTCCAGCTGACGTACGATGTATCAGTAATTATCGCGGGGAAGATTTTACAAAATACATCATAACTCGGCCATCACTCCGTTAACCAACTTCCAAATTAAATCCGCTGGCGTTCACACGCAATCCTTCAGTTAGTTACCCCGGGAACCGGGGTAACTAACTGAAAGATTGCGTGTGATCGCCAGCGGATTTAACAGGGAACCGGATTTAACCGGGAACCGGGGTAACTAACTGAAGGATTGCGTGTGATCGCCAGCGGATTTAACAGGGGAACAGTGTTGGCCGAGTTACACTGGTAATATCTTGCTAGCGTCAGCAGCCAGCGAGAATGACAACAAAACCTCCTGTGTCCCACCAATCTTGCCTACTTTACAATAGATCCCCCCATGGAGCCAGTTTATCTTTTATAACCCTGTCAATGCTATATATACGTCAGGTTATACATTAATAGTTAATATCAGAACACTATAATAGCCTTGGCTTTTTCCTCTTAGATTATACCTCCATGGTCTGTCTACCTAGCGGCCAAAGCCTAAACTATCATATATACAAAAGGTTATTTTATTATCATTATTATTATTTTTCACCATTATTATTATTATTGCTATTTTTTCATAATTAATTAATTATTATGTAGTAGACACCAACAAGCACCTTATTACACTTCACCTACTAACCTCACCCGATTATAATATTAATGTTTTTTGTTGTTGTTGTAATAAATCGTATATCTCCTGATTTTTAGTCGAATCTCAGATTTTTTGATAAAATAATAGGAAATCTCCAGATTTCTAGATAATACCCAGAAAAATGGCTCGAAATCTCCAGCTGACGTACGATGTATCAGTAATTATCGCGGGGAAGATTTTACAAAATACATCATAACTCGGCCATCACTCCGTTAACCAACTTCCAAATTAAATCCGCTGGCGTTCACACGCAATCCTTCAGTTAGTTACCCCGGGAACCGGGGTAACTAACTGAAAGATTGCGTGTGATCGCCAGCGGATTTAACAGGGAACCGGATTTAACCGGGAACCGGGGTAACTAACTGAAGGATTGCGTGTGATCGCCAGCGGATTTAACAGGGGAACAGTGTTGGCCGAGTTACACTGGTAATATCTTGCTAGCGTCAGCAGCCAGCGAGAATGACAACAAAACCTCCTGTGTCCCACCAATCTTGCCTACTTTACAATAGGTCCCCCCATGGAGCCAGTTTATCTTTTATAACCCTGTCAATGCTATATATACGTCAGGTTATACATTAATAGTTAATATCAGAACACTATAATAGCCTTGGCTTTTTCCTCTTAGATTATACCTCCATGGTCTGTCTACCTAGCGGCCAAAGCCTAAACTATCATATATACAAAAGGTTATTTTATTATCATTATTATTATTTTTCACCATTATTATTATTATTGCTATTTTTTCATAATTAATTAATTATTATGTAGTAGACACCAACAAGCACCTTATTACACTTCACCTACTAACCTCACCCGATTATAATATTAATGTTTTTTGTTGTTGTTGTAATAAATCGTATATCTCCTGATTTTTAGTCGAATCTCAGATTTTTTGATAAAATAATAGGAAATCTCCAGATTTCTAGATAATACCCAGAAAAATGGCTCGAAATCTCCAGCTGACGTACGATGTATCAGTAATTATCGCGGGGAAGATTTTACAAAATACATCATAACTCGGCCATCACTCCGTTAACCAACTTCCAAATTAAATCCGCTGGCGTTCACACGCAATCCTTCAGTTAGTTACCCCGGGAACCGGGGTAACTAACTGAAAGATTGCGTGTGATCGCCAGCGGATTTAACAGGGAACCGGATTTAACCGGGAACCGGGGTAACTAACTGAAGGATTGCGTGTGATCGCCAGCGGATTTAACAGGGGAACAGTGTTGGCCGAGTTACACTGGTAATATCTTGCTAGCGTCAGCAGCCAGCGAGAATGACAACAAAACCTCCTGTGTCCCACCAATCTTGCCTACTTTACAATAGGTCCCCCCATGGAGCCAGTTTATCTTTTATAACCCTGTCAATGCTATATATACGTCAGGTTATACATTAATAGTTAATATCAGAACACTATAATAGCCTTGGCTTTTTCCTCTTAGATTATACCTCCATGGTCTGTCTACCTAGCGGCCAAAGCCTAAACTATCATATATACAAAAGGTTATTTTATTATCATTATTATTATTTTTCACCATTATTATTATTATTGCTATTTTTTCATAATTAATTAATTATTATGTAGTAGACACCAACAAGCACCTTATTACACTTCACCTACTAACCTCACCCGATTATAATATTAATGTTTTTTGTTGTTGTTGTAATAAATCGTATATCTCCTGATTTTTAGTCGAATCTCAGATTTTTTGATAAAATAATAGGAAATCTCCAGATTTCTAGATAATACCCAGAAAAATGGCTCGAAATCTCCAGCTGACGTACGATGTATCAGTAATTATCGCGGGGAAGATTTTACAAAATACATCATAACTCGGCCATCACTCCGTTAACCAACTTCCAAATTAAATCCGCTGGCGTTCACACGCAATCCTTCAGTTAGTTACCCCGGGAACCGGGGTAACTAACTGAAAGATTGCGTGTGATCGCCAGCGGATTTAACAGGGAACCGGATTTAACCGGGAACCGGGGTAACTAACTGAAGGATTGCGTGTGATCGCCAGCGGATTTAACAGGGGAACAGTGTTGGCCGAGTTACACTGGTAATATCTTGCTAGCGTCAGCAGCCAGCGAGAATGACAACAAAACCTCCTGTGTCCCACCAATCTTGCCTACTTTACAATAGGTCCCCCCATGGAGCCAGTTTATCTTTTATAACCCTGTCAATGCTATATATACGTCAGGTTATACATTAATAGTTAATATCAGAACACTATAATAGCCTTGGCTTTTTCCTCTTAGATTATACCTCCATGGTCTGTCTACCTAGCGGCCAAAGCCTAAACTATCATATATACAAAAGGTTATTTTATTATCATTATTATTATTTTTCACCATTATTATTATTATTGCTATTTTTTCATAATTAATTAATTATTATGTAGTAGACACCAACAAGCACCTTATTACACTTCACCTACTAACCTCACCCGATTATAATATTAATGTTTTTTGTTGTTGTTGTAATAAATCGTATATCTCCTGATTTTTAGTCGAATCTCAGATTTTTTGATAAAATAATAGGAAATCTCCAGATTTCTAGATAATACCCAGAAAAATGGCTCGAAATCTCCAGCTGACGTACGATGTATCAGTAATTATCGCGGGGAAGATTTTACAAAATACATCATAACTCGGCCATCACTCCGTTAACCAACTTCCAAATTAAATCCGCTGGCGTTCACACGCAATCCTTCAGTTAGTTACCCCGGGAACCGGGGTAACTAACTGAAAGATTGCGTGTGATCGCCAGCGGATTTAACAGGGAACCGGATTTAACCGGGAACCGGGGTAACTAACTGAAGGATTGCGTGTGATCGCCAGCGGATTTAACAGGGGAACAGTGTTGGCCGAGTTACACTGGTAATATCTTGCTAGCGTCAGCAGCCAGCGAGAATGACAACAAAACCTCCTGTGTCCCACCAATCTTGCCTACTTTACAATAGGTCCCCCCATGGAGCCAGTTTATCTTTTATAACCCTGTCAATGCTATATATACGTCAGGTTATACATTAATAGTTAATATCAGAACACTATAATAGCCTTGGCTTTTTCCTCTTAGATTATACCTCCATGGTCTGTCTACCTAGCGGCCAAAGCCTAAACTATCATATATACAAAAGGTTATTTTATTATCATTATTATTATTTTTCACCATTATTATTATTATTGCTATTTTTTCATAATTAATTAATTATTATGTAGTAGACACCAACAAGCACCTTATTACACTTCACCTACTAACCTCACCCGATTATAATATTAATGTTTTTTGTTGTTGTTGTAATAAATCGTATATCTCCTGATTTTTAGTCGAATCTCAGATTTTTTGATAAAATAATAGGAAATCTCCAGATTTCTAGATAATACCCAGAAAAATGGCTCGAAATCTCCAGCTGACGTACGATGTATCAGTAATTATCGCGGGGAAGATTTTACAAAATACATCATAACTCGGCCATCACTCCGTTAACCAACTTCCAAATTAAATCCGCTGGCGTTCACACGCAATCCTTCAGTTAGTTACCCCGGGAACCGGGGTAACTAACTGAAAGATTGCGTGTGATCGCCAGCGGATTTAACAGGGAACCGGATTTAACCGGGAACCGGGGTAACTAACTGAAGGATTGCGTGTGATCGCCAGCGGATTTAACAGGGGAACAGTGTTGGCCGAGTTACACTGGTAATATCTTGCTAGCGTCAGCAGCCAGCGAGAATGACAACAAAACCTCCTGTGTCCCACCAATCTTGCCTACTTTACAATAGGTCCCCCCATGGAGCCAGTTTATCTTTTATAACCCTGTCAATGCTATATATACGTCAGGTTATACATTAATAGTTAATATCAGAACACTATAATAGCCTTGGCTTTTTCCTCTTAGATTATACCTCCATGGTCTGTCTACCTAGCGGCCAAAGCCTAAACTATCATATATACAAAAGGTTATTTTATTATCATTATTATTATTTTTCACCATTATTATTATTATTGCTATTTTTTCATAATTAATTAATTATTATGTAGTAGACACCAACAAGCACCTTATTACACTTCACCTACTAACCTCACCCGATTATAATATTAATGTTTTTTGTTGTTGTTGTAATAAATCGTATATCTCCTGATTTTTAGTCGAATCTCAGATTTTTTGATAAAATAATAGGAAATCTCCAGATTTCTAGATAATACCCAGAAAAATGGCTCGAAATCTCCAGCTGACGTACGATGTATCAGTAATTATCGCGGGGAAGATTTTACAAAATACATCATAACTCGGCCATCACTCCGTTAACCAACTTCCAAATTAAATCCGCTGGCGTTCACACGCAATCCTTCAGTTAGTTACCCCGGGAACCGGGGTAACTAACTGAAAGATTGCGTGTGATCGCCAGCGGATTTAACAGGGAACCGGATTTAACCGGGAACCGGGGTAACTAACTGAAGGATTGCGTGTGATCGCCAGCGGATTTAACAGGGGAACAGTGTTGGCCGAGTTACACTGGTAATATCTTGCTAGCGTCAGCAGCCAGCGAGAATGACAACAAAACCTCCTGTGTCCCACCAATCTTGCCTACTTTACAATAGGTCCCCCCATGGAGCCAGTTTATCTTTTATAACCCTGTCAATGCTATATATACGTCAGGTTATACATTAATAGTTAATATCAGAACACTATAATAGCCTTGGCTTTTTCCTCTTAGATTATACCTCCATGGTCTGTCTACCTAGCGGCCAAAGCCTAAACTATCATATATACAAAAGGTTATTTTATTATCATTATTATTATTTTTCACCATTATTATTATTATTGCTATTTTTTCATAATTAATTAATTATTATGTAGTAGACACCAACAAGCACCTTATTACACTTCACCTACTAACCTCACCCGATTATAATATTAATGTTTTTTGTTGTTGTTGTAATAAATCGTATATCTCCTGATTTTTAGTCGAATCTCAGATTTTTTGATAAAATAATAGGAAATCTCCAGATTTCTAGATAATACCCAGAAAAATGGCTCGAAATCTCCAGCTGACGTACGATGTATCAGTAATTATCGCGGGGAAGATTTTACAAAATACATCATAACTCGGCCATCACTCCGTTAACCAACTTCCAAATTAAATCCGCTGGCGTTCACACGCAATCCTTCAGTTAGTTACCCCGGGAACCGGGGTAACTAACTGAAAGATTGCGTGTGATCGCCAGCGGATTTAACAGGGAACCGGATTTAACCGGGAACCGGGGTAACTAACTGAAGGATTGCGTGTGATCGCCAGCGGATTTAACAGGGGAACAGTGTTGGCCGAGTTACACTGGTAATATCTTGCTAGCGTCAGCAGCCAGCGAGAATGACAACAAAACCTCCTGTGTCCCACCAATCTTGCCTACTTTACAATAGGTCCCCCCATGGAGCCAGTTTATCTTTTATAACCCTGTCAATGCTATATATACGTCAGGTTATACATTAATAGTTAATATCAGAACACTATAATAGCCTTGGCTTTTTCCTCTTAGATTATACCTCCATGGTCTGTCTACCTAGCGGCCAAAGCCTAAACTATCATATATACAAAAGGTTATTTTATTATCATTATTATTATTTTTCACCATTATTATTATTATTGCTATTTTTTCATAATTAATTAATTATTATGTAGTAGACACCAACAAGCACCTTATTACACTTCACCTACTAACCTCACCCGATTATAATATTAATGTTTTTTGTTGTTGTTGTAATAAATCGTATATCTCCTGATTTTTAGTCGAATCTCAGATTTTTTGATAAAATAATAGGAAATCTCCAGATTTCTAGATAATACCCAGAAAAATGGCTCGAAATCTCCAGCTGACGTACGATGTATCAGTAATTATCGCGGGGAAGATTTTACAAAATACATCATAACTCGGCCATCACTCCGTTAACCAACTTCCAAATTAAATCCGCTGGCGTTCACACGCAATCCTTCAGTTAGTTACCCCGGGAACCGGGGTAACTAACTGAAAGATTGCGTGTGATCGCCAGCGGATTTAACAGGGAACCGGATTTAACCGGGAACCGGGGTAACTAACTGAAGGATTGCGTGTGATCGCCAGCGGATTTAACAGGGGAACAGTGTTGGCCGAGTTACACTGGTAATATCTTGCTAGCGTCAGCAGCCAGCGAGAATGACAACAAAACCTCCTGTGTCCCACCAATCTTGCCTACTTTACAATAGGTCCCCCCATGGAGCCAGTTTATCTTTTATAACCCTGTCAATGCTATATATACGTCAGGTTATACATTAATAGTTAATATCAGAACACTATAATAGCCTTGGCTTTTTCCTCTTAGATTATACCTCCATGGTCTGTCTACCTAGCGGCCAAAGCCTAAACTATCATATATACAAAAGGTTATTTTATTATCATTATTATTATTTTTCACCATTATTATTATTATTGCTATTTTTTCATAATTAATTAATTATTATGTAGTAGACACCAACAAGCACCTTATTACACTTCACCTACTAACCTCACCCGATTATAATATTAATGTTTTTTGTTGTTGTTGTAATAAATCGTATATCTCCTGATTTTTAGTCGAATCTCAGATTTTTTGATAAAATAATAGGAAATCTCCAGATTTCTAGATAATACCCAGAAAAATGGCTCGAAATCTCCAGCTGACGTACGATGTATCAGTAATTATCGCGGGGAAGATTTTACAAAATACATCATAACTCGGCCATCACTCCGTTAACCAACTTCCAAATTAAATCCGCTGGCGTTCACACGCAATCCTTCAGTTAGTTACCCCGGGAACCGGGGTAACTAACTGAAAGATTGCGTGTGATCGCCAGCGGATTTAACAGGGAACCGGATTTAACCGGGAACCGGGGTAACTAACTGAAGGATTGCGTGTGATCGCCAGCGGATTTAACAGGGGAACAGTGTTGGCCGAGTTACACTGGTAATATCTTGCTAGCGTCAGCAGCCAGCGAGAATGACAACAAAACCTCCTGTGTCCCACCAATCTTGCCTACTTTACAATAGGTCCCCCCATGGAGCCAGTTTATCTTTTATAACCCTGTCAATGCTATATATACGTCAGGTTATACATTAATAGTTAATATCAGAACACTATAATAGCCTTGGCTTTTTCCTCTTAGATTATACCTCCATGGTCTGTCTACCTAGCGGCCAAAGCCTAAACTATCATATATACAAAAGGTTATTTTATTATCATTATTATTATTTTTCACCATTATTATTATTATTGCTATTTTTTCATAATTAATTAATTATTATGTAGTAGACACCAACAAGCACCTTATTACACTTCACCTACTAACCTCACCCGATTATAATATTAATGTTTTTTGTTGTTGTTGTAATAAATCGTATATCTCCTGATTTTTAGTCGAATCTCAGATTTTTTGATAAAATAATAGGAAATCTCCAGATTTCTAGATAATACCCAGAAAAATGGCTCGAAATCTCCAGCTGACGTACGATGTATCAGTAATTATCGCGGGGAAGATTTTACAAAATACATCATAACTCGGCCATCACTCCGTTAACCAACTTCCAAATTAAATCCGCTGGCGTTCACACGCAATCCTTCAGTTAGTTACCCCGGGAACCGGGGTAACTAACTGAAAGATTGCGTGTGATCGCCAGCGGATTTAACAGGGAACCGGATTTAACCGGGAACCGGGGTAACTAACTGAAGGATTGCGTGTGATCGCCAGCGGATTTAACAGGGGAACAGTGTTGGCCGAGTTACACTGGTAATATCTTGCTAGCGTCAGCAGCCAGCGAGAATGACAACAAAACCTCCTGTGTCCCACCAATCTTGCCTACTTTACAATAGGTCCCCCCATGGAGCCAGTTTATCTTTTATAACCCTGTCAATGCTATATATACGTCAGGTTATACATTAATAGTTAATATCAGAACACTATAATAGCCTTGGCTTTTTCCTCTTAGATTATACCTCCATGGTCTGTCTACCTAGCGGCCAAAGCCTAAACTATCATATATACAAAAGGTTATTTTATTATCATTATTATTATTTTTCACCATTATTATTATTATTGCTATTTTTTCATAATTAATTAATTATTATGTAGTAGACACCAACAAGCACCTTATTACACTTCACCTACTAACCTCACCCGATTATAATATTAATGTTTTTTGTTGTTGTTGTAATAAATCGTATATCTCCTGATTTTTAGTCGAATCTCAGATTTTTTGATAAAATAATAGGAAATCTCCAGATTTCTAGATAATACCCAGAAAAATGGCTCGAAATCTCCAGCTGACGTACGATGTATCAGTAATTATCGCGGGGAAGATTTTACAAAATACATCATAACTCGGCCATCACTCCGTTAACCAACTTCCAAATTAAATCCGCTGGCGTTCACACGCAATCTTTCAGTTAGTTACCCCGGTTCCCGGGAACCGGGAACCGGGGTAACTAACTGAAAGATTGCGTGTGATCGCCAGCGGATTTAACCGGGAACCGGATTTAACCGGGAACCGGGGTAACTAACTGAAGGATTGCGTGTGATCGCCAGCGGATTTAACAGGGGAACAGTGTTGGCCGAGTTACACTGGTAATATCTTGCTAGCGTCAGCAGCCAGCGAGAATGACAACAAAACCTCCTGTGTCCCACCAATCTTGCCTACTTTACAATAGGTCCCCCCATGGAGCCAGTTTATCTTTTATAACCCTGTCAATGCTATATATACGTCAGGTTATACATTAATAGTTAATATCAGAACACTATAATAGCCTTGGCTTTTTCCTCTTAGATTATACCTCCATGGTCTGTCTACCTAGCGGCCAAAGCCTAAACTATCATATATACAAAAGGTTATTTTATTATCATTATTATTATTTTTCACCATTATTATTATTATTGCTATTTTTTCATAATTAATTAATTATTATGTAGTAGACACCAACAAGCACCTTATTACACTTCACCTACTAACCTCACCCGATTATAATATTAATGTTTTTTGTTGTTGTTGTAATAAATCGTATATCTCCTGATTTTTAGTCGAATCTCAGATTTTTTGATAAAATAATAGGAAATCTCCAGATTTCTAGATAATACCCAGAAAAATGGCTCGAAATCTCCAGCTGACGTACGATGTATCAGTAATTATCGCGGGGAAGATTTTACAAAATACATCATAACTCGGCCATCACTCCGTTAACCAACTTCCAAATTAAATCCGCTGGCGTTCACACGCAATCCTTCAGTTAGTTACCCCGGGAACCGGGGTAACTAACTGAAAGATTGCGTGTGATCGCCAGCGGATTTAACAGGGAACCGGATTTAACCGGGAACCGGGGTAACTAACTGAAGGATTGCGTGTGATCGCCAGCGGATTTAACAGGGGAACAGTGTTGGCCGAGTTACACTGGTAATATCTTGCTAGCGTCAGCAGCCAGCGAGAATGACAACAAAACCTCCTGTGTCCCACCAATCTTGCCTACTTTACAATAGGTCCCCCCATGGAGCCAGTTTATCTTTTATAACCCTGTCAATGCTATATATACGTCAGGTTATACATTAATAGTTAATATCAGAACACTATAATAGCCTTGGCTTTTTCCTCTTAGATTATACCTCCATGGTCTGTCTACCTAGCGGCCAAAGCCTAAACTATCATATATACAAAAGGTTATTTTATTATCATTATTATTATTTTTCACCATTATTATTATTATTGCTATTTTTTCATAATTAATTAATTATTATGTAGTAGACACCAACAAGCACCTTATTACACTTCACCTACTAACCTCACCCGATTATAATATTAATGTTTTTTGTTGTTGTTGTAATAAATCGTATATCTCCTGATTTTTAGTCGAATCTCAGATTTTTTGATAAAATAATAGGAAATCTCCAGATTTCTAGATAATACCCAGAAAAATGGCTCGAAATCTCCAGCTGACGTACGATGTATCAGTAATTATCGCGGGGAAGATTTTACAAAATACATCATAACTCGGCCATCACTCCGTTAACCAACTTCCAAATTAAATCCGCTGGCGTTCACACGCAATCCTTCAGTTAGTTACCCCGGGAACCGGGGTAACTAACTGAAAGATTGCGTGTGATCGCCAGCGGATTTAACAGGGAACCGGATTTAACCGGGAACCGGGGTAACTAACTGAAGGATTGCGTGTGATCGCCAGCGGATTTAACAGGGGAACAGTGTTGGCCGAGTTACACTGGTAATATCTTGCTAGCGTCAGCAGCCAGCGAGAATGACAACAAAACCTCCTGTGTCCCACCAATCTTGCCTACTTTACAATAGGTCCCCCCATGGAGCCAGTTTATCTTTTATAACCCTGTCAATGCTATATATACGTCAGGTTATACATTAATAGTTAATATCAGAACACTATAATAGCCTTGGCTTTTTCCTCTTAGATTATACCTCCATGGTCTGTCTACCTAGCGGCCAAAGCCTAAACTATCATATATACAAAAGGTTATTTTATTATCATTATTATTATTTTTCACCATTATTATTATTATTGCTATTTTTTCATAATTAATTAATTATTATGTAGTAGACACCAACAAGCACCTTATTACACTTCACCTACTAACCTCACCCGATTATAATATTAATGTTTTTTGTTGTTGTTGTAATAAATCGTATATCTCCTGATTTTTAGTCGAATCTCAGATTTTTTGATAAAATAATAGGAAATCTCCAGATTTCTAGATAATACCCAGAAAAATGGCTCGAAATCTCCAGCTGACGTACGATGTATCAGTAATTATCGCGGGGAAGATTTTACAAAATACATCATAACTCGGCCATCACTCCGTTAACCAACTTCCAAATTAAATCCGCTGGCGTTCACACGCAATCCTTCAGTTAGTTACCCCGGGAACCGGGGTAACTAACTGAAAGATTGCGTGTGATCGCCAGCGGATTTAACAGGGAACCGGATTTAACCGGGAACCGGGGTAACTAACTGAAGGATTGCGTGTGATCGCCAGCGGATTTAACAGGGGAACAGTGTTGGCCGAGTTACACTGGTAATATCTTGCTAGCGTCAGCAGCCAGCGAGAATGACAACAAAACCTCCTGTGTCCCACCAATCTTGCCTACTTTACAATAGGTCCCCCCATGGAGCCAGTTTATCTTTTATAACCCTGTCAATGCTATATATACGTCAGGTTATACATTAATAGTTAATATCAGAACACTATAATAGCCTTGGCTTTTTCCTCTTAGATTATACCTCCATGGTCTGTCTACCTAGCGGCCAAAGCCTAAACTATCATATATACAAAAGGTTATTTTATTATCATTATTATTATTTTTCACCATTATTATTATTATTGCTATTTTTTCATAATTAATTAATTATTATGTAGTAGACACCAACAAGCACCTTATTACACTTCACCTACTAACCTCACCCGATTATAATATTAATGTTTTTTGTTGTTGTTGTAATAAATCGTATATCTCCTGATTTTTAGTCGAATCTCAGATTTTTTGATAAAATAATAGGAAATCTCCAGATTTCTAGATAATACCCAGAAAAATGGCTCGAAATCTCCAGCTGACGTACGATGTATCAGTAATTATCGCGGGGAAGATTTTACAAAATACATCATAACTCGGCCATCACTCCGTTAACCAACTTCCAAATTAAATCCGCTGGCGTTCACACGCAATCCTTCAGTTAGTTACCCCGGGAACAGGGGTAACTAACTGAAAGATTGCGTGTGATCGCCAGCGGATTTAACAGGGAACCGGATTTAACCGGGAACCGGGGTAACTAACTGAAGGATTGCGTGTGATCGCCAGCGGATTTAACAGGGGAACAGTGTTGGCCGAGTTACACTGGTAATATCTTGCTAGCGTCAGCAGCCAGCGAGAATGACAACAAAACCTCCTGTGTCCCACCAATCTTGCCTACTTTACAATAGGTCCCCCCATGGAGCCAGTTTATCTTTTATAACCCTGTCAATGCTATATATACGTCAGGTTATACATTAATAGTTAATATCAGAACACTATAATAGCCTTGGCTTTTTCCTCTTAGATTATACCTCCATGGTCTGTCTACCTAGCGGCCAAAGCCTAAACTATCATATATACAAAAGGTTATTTTATTATCATTATTATTATTTTTCACCATTATTATTATTATTGCTATTTTTTCATAATTAATTAATTATTATGTAGTAGACACCAACAAGCACCTTATTACACTTCACCTACTAACCTCACCCGATTATAATATTAATGTTTTTTGTTGTTGTTGTAATAAATCGTATATCTCCTGATTTTTAGTCGAATCTCAGATTTTTTGATAAAATAATAGGAAATCTCCAGATTTCTAGATAATACCCAGAAAAATGGCTCGAAATCTCCAGCTGACGTACGATGTATCAGTAATTATCGCGGGGAAGATTTTACAAAATACATCATAACTCGGCCATCACTCCGTTAACCAACTTCCAAATTAAATCCGCTGGCGTTCACACGCAATCCTTCAGTTAGTTACCCCGGGAACCGGGGTAACTAACTGAAAGATTGCGTGTGATCGCCAGCGGATTTAACAGGGAACCGGATTTAACCGGGAACCGGGGTAACTAACTGAAGGATTGCGTGTGATCGCCAGCGGATTTAACAGGGGAACAGTGTTGGCCGAGTTACACTGGTAATATCTTGCTAGCGTCAGCAGCCAGCGAGAATGACAACAAAACCTCCTGTGTCCCACCAATCTTGCCTACTTTACAATAGGTCCCCCCATGGAGCCAGTTTATCTTTTATAACCCTGTCAATGCTATATATACGTCAGGTTATACATTAATAGTTAATATCAGAACACTATAATAGCCTTGGCTTTTTCCTCTTAGATTATACCTCCATGGTCTGTCTACCTAGCGGCCAAAGCCTAAACTATCATATATAAAAGGTTATTTTATTATCATTATTATTATTTTTCACCATTATTATTATTATTGCTATTTTTTCATAATTAATTAATTATTATGTAGTAGACACCAACAAGCACCTTATTACACTTCACCTACTAACCTCACCCGATTATAATATTAATGTTTTTTGTTGTTGTTGTAATAAATCGTATATCTCCTGATTTTTAGTCGAATCTCAGATTTTTTGATAAAATAATAGGAAATCTCCAGATTTCTAGATAATACCCAGAAAAATGGCTCGAAATCTCCAGCTGACGTACGATGTATCAGTAATTATCGCGGGGAAGATTTTACAAAATACATCATAACTCGGCCATCACTCCGTTAACCAACTTCCAAATTAAATCCGCTGGCGTTCACACGCAATCCTTCAGTTAGTTACCCCGGGAACCGGGGTAACTAACTGAAAGATTGCGTGTGATCGCCAGCGGATTTAACAGGGAACCGGATTTAACCGGGAACCGGGGTAACTAACTGAAGGATTGCGTGTGATCGCCAGCGGATTTAACAGGGGAACAGTGTTGGCCGAGTTACACTGGTAATATCTTGCTAGCGTCAGCAGCCAGCGAGAATGACAACAAAACCTCCTGTGTCCCACCAATCTTGCCTACTTTACAATAGGTCCCCCCATGGAGCCAGTTTATCTTTTATAACCCTGTCAATGCTATATATACGTCAGGTTATACATTAATAGTTAATATCAGAACACTATAATAGCCTTGGCTTTTTCCTCTTAGATTATACCTCCATGGTCTGTCTACCTAGCGGCCAAAGCCTAAACTATCATATATACAAAAGGTTATTTTATTATCATTATTATTATTTTTCACCATTATTATTATTATTGCTATTTTTTCATAATTAATTAATTATTATGTAGTAGACACCAACAAGCACCTTATTACACTTCACCTACTAACCTCACCCGATTATAATATTAATGTTTTTTGTTGTTGTTGTAATAAATCGTATATCTCCTGATTTTTAGTCGAATCTCAGATTTTTTGATAAAATAATAGGAAATCTCCAGATTTCTAGATAATACCCAGAAAAATGGCTCGAAATCTCCAGCTGACGTACGATGTATCAGTAATTATCGCGGGGAAGATTTTACAAAATACATCATAACTCGGCCATCACTCCGTTAACCAACTTCCAAATTAAATCCGCTGGCGTTCACACGCAATCCTTCAGTTAGTTACCCCGGGAACCGGGGTAACTAACTGAAAGATTGCGTGTGATCGCCAGCGGATTTAACAGGGAACCGGATTTAACCGGGAACCGGGGTAACTAACTGAAGGATTGCGTGTGATCGCCAGCGGATTTAACAGGGGAACAGTGTTGGCCGAGTTACACTGGTAATATCTTGCTAGCGTCAGCAGCCAGCGAGAATGACAACAAAACCTCCTGTGTCCCACCAATCTTGCCTACTTTACAATAGGTCCCCCCATGGAGCCAGTTTATCTTTTATAACCCTGTCAATGCTATATATACGTCAGGTTATACATTAATAGTTAATATCAGAACACTATAATAGCCTTGGCTTTTTCCTCTTAGATTATACCTCCATGGTCTGTCTACCTAGCGGCCAAAGCCTAAACTATCATATATACAAAAGGTTATTTTATTATCATTATTATTATTTTTCACCATTATTATTATTATTGCTATTTTTTCATAATTAATTAATTATTATGTAGTAGACACCAACAAGCACCTTATTACACTTCACCTACTAACCTCACCCGATTATAATATTAATGTTTTTTGTTGTTGTTGTAATAAATCGTATATCTCCTGATTTTTAGTCGAATCTCAGATTTTTTGATAAAATAATAGGAAATCTCCAGATTTCTAGATAATACCCAGAAAAATGGCTCGAAATCTCCAGCTGACGTACGATGTATCAGTAATTATCGCGGGGAAGATTTTACAAAATACATCATAACTCGGCCATCACTCCGTTAACCAACTTCCAAATTAAATCCGCTGGCGTTCACACGCAATCCTTCAGTTAGTTACCCCGGGAACCGGGGTAACTAACTGAAAGATTGCGTGTGATCGCCAGCGGATTTAACAGGGAACCGGATTTAACCGGGAACCGGGGTAACTAACTGAAGGATTGCGTGTGATCGCCAGCGGATTTAACAGGGGAACAGTGTTGGCCGAGTTACACTGGTAATATCTTGCTAGCGTCAGCAGCCAGCGAGAATGACAACAAAACCTCCTGTGTCCCACCAATCTTGCCTACTTTACAATAGGTCCCCCCATGGAGCCAGTTTATCTTTTATAACCCTGTCAATGCTATATATACGTCAGGTTATACATTAATAGTTAATATCAGAACACTATAATAGCCTTGGCTTTTTCCTCTTAGATTATACCTCCATGGTCTGTCTACCTAGCGGCCAAAGCCTAAACTATCATATATACAAAAGGTTATTTTATTATCATTATTATTATTTTTCACCATTATTATTATTATTGCTATTTTTTCATAATTAATTAATTATTATGTAGTAGACACCAACAAGCACCTTATTACACTTCACCTACTAACCTCACCCGATTATAATATTAATGTTTTTTGTTGTTGTTGTAATAAATCGTATATCTCCTGATTTTTAGTCGAATCTCAGATTTTTTGATAAAATAATAGGAAATCTCCAGATTTCTAGATAATACCCAGAAAAATGGCTCGAAATCTCCAGCTGACGTACGATGTATCAGTAATTATCGCGGGGAAGATTTTACAAAATACATCATAACTCGGCCATCACTCCGTTAACCAACTTCCAAATTAAATCCGCTGGCGTTCACACGCAATCCTTCAGTTAGTTACCCCGGGAACCGGGGTAACTAACTGAAAGATTGCGTGTGATCGCCAGCGGATTTAACAGGGAACCGGATTTAACCGGGAACCGGGGTAACTAACTGAAGGATTGCGTGTGATCGCCAGCGGATTTAACAGGGGAACAGTGTTGGCCGAGTTACACTGGTAATATCTTGCTAGCGTCAGCAGCCAGCGAGAATGACAACAAAACCTCCTGTGTCCCACCAATCTTGCCTACTTTACAATAGGTCCCCCCATGGAGCCAGTTTATCTTTTATAACCCTGTCAATGCTATATATACGTCAGGTTATACATTAATAGTTAATATCAGAACACTATAATAGCCTTGGCTTTTTCCTCTTAGATTATACCTCCATGGTCTGTCTACCTAGCGGCCAAAGCCTAAACTATCATATATACAAAAGGTTATTTTATTATCATTATTATTATTTTTCACCATTATTATTATTATTGCTATTTTTTCATAATTAATTAATTATTATGTAGTAGACACCAACAAGCACCTTATTACACTTCACCTACTAACCTCACCCGATTATAATATTAATGTTTTTTGTTGTTGTTGTAATAAATCGTATATCTCCTGATTTTTAGTCGAATCTCAGATTTTTTGATAAAATAATAGGAAATCTCCAGATTTCTAGATAATACCCAGAAAAATGGCTCGAAATCTCCAGCTGACGTACGATGTATCAGTAATTATCGCGGGGAAGATTTTACAAAATACATCATAACTCGGCCATCACTCCGTTAACCAACTTCCAAATTAAATCCGCTGGCGTTCACACGCAATCCTTCAGTTAGTTACCCCGGGAACCGGGGTAACTAACTGAAAGATTGCGTGTGATCGCCAGCGGATTTAACAGGGAACCGGATTTAACCGGGAACCGGGGTAACTAACTGAAGGATTGCGTGTGATCGCCAGCGGATTTAACAGGGGAACAGTGTTGGCCGAGTTACACTGGTAATATCTTGCTAGCGTCAGCAGCCAGCGAGAATGACAACAAAACCTCCTGTGTCCCACCAATCTTGCCTACTTTACAATAGGTCCCCCCATGGAGCCAGTTTATCTTTTATAACCCTGTCAATGCTATATATACGTCAGGTTATACATTAATAGTTAATATCAGAACACTATAATAGCCTTGGCTTTTTCCTCTTAGATTATACCTCCATGGTCTGTCTACCTAGCGGCCAAAGCCTAAACTATCATATATACAAAAGGTTATTTTATTATCATTATTATTATTTTTCACCATTATTATTATTATTGCTATTTTTTCATAATTAATTAATTATTATGTAGTAGACACCAACAAGCACCTTATTACACTTCACCTACTAACCTCACCCGATTATAATATTAATGTTTTTTGTTGTTGTTGTAATAAATCGTATATCTCCTGATTTTTAGTCGAATCTCAGATTTTTTGATAAAATAATAGGAAATCTCCAGATTTCTAGATAATACCCAGAAAAATGGCTCGAAATCTCCAGCTGACGTACGATGTATCAGTAATTATCGCGGGGAAGATTTTACAAAATACATCATAACTCGGCCATCACTCCGTTAACCAACTTCCAAATTAAATCCGCTGGCGTTCACACGCAATCCTTCAGTTAGTTACCCCGGGAACCGGGGTAACTAACTGAAAGATTGCGTGTGATCGCCAGCGGATTTAACAGGGAACCGGATTTAACCGGGAACCGGGGTAACTAACTGAAGGATTGCGTGTGATCGCCAGCGGATTTAACAGGGGAACAGTGTTGGCCGAGTTACACTGGTAATATCTTGCTAGCGTCAGCAGCCAGCGAGAATGACAACAAAACCTCCTGTGTCCCACCAATCTTGCCTACTTTACAATAGGTCCCCCCATGGAGCCAGTTTATCTTTTATAACCCTGTCAATGCTATATATACGTCAGGTTATACATTAATAGTTAATATCAGAACACTATAATAGCCTTGGCTTTTTCCTCTTAGATTATACCTCCATGGTCTGTCTACCTAGCGGCCAAAGCCTAAACTATCATATATACAAAAGGTTATTTTATTATCATTATTATTATTTTTCACCATTATTATTATTATTGCTATTTTTTCATAATTAATTAATTATTATGTAGTAGACACCAACAAGCACCTTATTACACTTCACCTACTAACCTCACCCGATTATAATATTAATGTTTTTTGTTGTTGTTGTAATAAATCGTATATCTCCTGATTTTTAGTCGAATCTCAGATTTTTTGATAAAATAATAGGAAATCTCCAGATTTCTAGATAATACCCAGAAAAATGGCTCGAAATCTCCAGCTGACGTACGATGTATCAGTAATTATCGCGGGGAAGATTTTACAAAATACATCATAACTCGGCCATCACTCCGTTAACCAACTTCCAAATTAAATCCGCTGGCGTTCACACGCAATCCTTCAGTTAGTTACCCCGGGAACCGGGGTAACTAACTGAAAGATTGCGTGTGATCGCCAGCGGATTTAACAGGGAACCGGATTTAACCGGGAACCGGGGTAACTAACTGAAGGATTGCGTGTGATCGCCAGCGGATTTAACAGGGGAACAGTGTTGGCCGAGTTACACTGGTAATATCTTGCTAGCGTCAGCAGCCAGCGAGAATGACAACAAAACCTCCTGTGTCCCACCAATCTTGCCTACTTTACAATAGGTCCCCCCATGGAGCCAGTTTATCTTTTATAACCCTGTCAATGCTATATATACGTCAGGTTATACATTAATAGTTAATATCAGAACACTATAATAGCCTTGGCTTTTTCCTCTTAGATTATACCTCCATGGTCTGTCTACCTAGCGGCCAAAGCCTAAACTATCATATATACAAAAGGTTATTTTATTATCATTATTATTATTTTTCACCATTATTATTATTATTGCTATTTTTTCATAATTAATTAATTATTATGTAGTAGACACCAACAAGCACCTTATTACACTTCACCTACTAACCTCACCCGATTATAATATTAATGTTTTTTGTTGTTGTTGTAATAAATCGTATATCTCCTGATTTTTAGTCGAATCTCAGATTTTTTGATAAAATAATAGGAAATCTCCAGATTTCTAGATAATACCCAGAAAAATGGCTCGAAATCTCCAGCTGACGTACGATGTATCAGTAATTATCGCGGGGAAGATTTTACAAAATACATCATAACTCGGCCATCACTCCGTTAACCAACTTCCAAATTAAATCCGCTGGCGTTCACACGCAATCCTTCAGTTAGTTACCCCGGGAACCGGGGTAACTAACTGAAAGATTGCGTGTGATCGCCAGCGGATTTAACAGGGAACCGGATTTAACCGGGAACCGGGGTAACTAACTGAAGGATTGCGTGTGATCGCCAGCGGATTTAACAGGGGAACAGTGTTGGCCGAGTTACACTGGTAATATCTTGCTAGCGTCAGCAGCCAGCGAGAATGACAACAAAACCTCCTGTGTCCCACCAATCTTGCCTACTTTACAATAGGTCCCCCCATGGAGCCAGTTTATCTTTTATAACCCTGTCAATGCTATATATACGTCAGGTTATACATTAATAGTTAATATCAGAACACTATAATAGCCTTGGCTTTTTCCTCTTAGATTATACCTCCATGGTCTGTCTACCTAGCGGCCAAAGCCTAAACTATCATATATACAAAAGGTTATTTTATTATCATTATTATTATTTTTCACCATTATTATTATTATTGCTATTTTTTCATAATTAATTAATTATTATGTAGTAGACACCAACAAGCACCTTATTACACTTCACCTACTAACCTCACCCGATTATAATATTAATGTTTTTTGTTGTTGTTGTAATAAATCGTATATCTCCTGATTTTTAGTCGAATCTCAGATTTTTTGATAAAATAATAGGAAATCTCCAGATTTCTAGATAATACCCAGAAAAATGGCTCGAAATCTCCAGCTGACGTACGATGTATCAGTAATTATCGCGGGGAAGATTTTACAAAATACATCATAACTCGGCCATCACTCCGTTAACCAACTTCCAAATTAAATCCGCTGGCGTTCACACGCAATCCTTCAGTTAGTTACCCCGGGAACCGGGGTAACTAACTGAAAGATTGCGTGTGATCGCCAGCGGATTTAACAGGGAACCGGATTTAACCGGGAACCGGGGTAACTAACTGAAGGATTGCGTGTGATCGCCAGCGGATTTAACAGGGGAACAGTGTTGGCCGAGTTACACTGGTAATATCTTGCTAGCGTCAGCAGCCAGCGAGAATGACAACAAAACCTCCTGTGTCCCACCAATCTTGCCTACTTTACAATAGGTCCCCCCATGGAGCCAGTTTATCTTTTATAACCCTGTCAATGCTATATATACGTCAGGTTATACATTAATAGTTAATATCAGAACACTATAATAGCCTTGGCTTTTTCCTCTTAGATTATACCTCCATGGTCTGTCTACCTAGCGGCCAAAGCCTAAACTATCATATATACAAAAGGTTATTTTATTATCATTATTATTATTTTTCACCATTATTATTATTATTGCTATTTTTTCATAATTAATTAATTATTATGTAGTAGACACCAACAAGCACCTTATTACACTTCACCTACTAACCTCACCCGATTATAATATTAATGTTTTTTGTTGTTGTTGTAATAAATCGTATATCTCCTGATTTTTAGTCGAATCTCAGATTTTTTGATAAAATAATAGGAAATCTCCAGATTTCTAGATAATACCCAGAAAAATGGCTCGAAATCTCCAGCTGACGTACGATGTATCAGTAATTATCGCGGGGAAGATTTTACAAAATACATCATAACTCGGCCATCACTCCGTTAACCAACTTCCAAATTAAATCCGCTGGCGTTCACACGCAATCCTTCAGTTAGTTACCCCGGGAACCGGGGTAACTAACTGAAAGATTGCGTGTGATCGCCAGCGGATTTAACAGGGAACCGGATTTAACCGGGAACCGGGGTAACTAACTGAAGGATTGCGTGTGATCGCCAGCGGATTTAACAGGGGAACAGTGTTGGCCGAGTTACACTGGTAATATCTTGCTAGCGTCAGCAGCCAGCGAGAATGACAACAAAACCTCCTGTGTCCCACCAATCTTGCCTACTTTACAATAGGTCCCCCCATGGAGCCAGTTTATCTTTTATAACCCTGTCAATGCTATATATACGTCAGGTTATACATTAATAGTTAATATCAGAACACTATAATAGCCTTGGCTTTTTCCTCTTAGATTATACCTCCATGGTCTGTCTACCTAGCGGCCAAAGCCTAAACTATCATATATACAAAAGGTTATTTTATTATCATTATTATTATTTTTCACCATTATTATTATTATTGCTATTTTTTCATAATTAATTAATTATTATGTAGTAGACACCAACAAGCACCTTATTACACTTCACCTACTAACCTCACCCGATTATAATATTAATGTTTTTTGTTGTTGTTGTAATAAATCGTATATCTCCTGATTTTTAGTCGAATCTCAGATTTTTTGATAAAATAATAGGAAATCTCCAGATTTCTAGATAATACCCAGAAAAATGGCTCGAAATCTCCAGCTGACGTACGATGTATCAGTAATTATCGCGGGGAAGATTTTACAAAATACATCATAACTCGGCCATCACTCCGTTAACCAACTTCCAAATTAAATCCGCTGGCGTTCACACGCAATCCTTCAGTTAGTTACCCCGGGAACCGGGGTAACTAACTGAAAGATTGCGTGTGATCGCCAGCGGATTTAACAGGGAACCGGATTTAACCGGGAACCGGGGTAACTAACTGAAGGATTGCGTGTGATCGCCAGCGGATTTAACAGGGGAACAGTGTTGGCCGAGTTACACTGGTAATATCTTGCTAGCGTCAGCAGCCAGCGAGAATGACAACAAAACCTCCTGTGTCCCACCAATCTTGCCTACTTTACAATAGGTCCCCCCATGGAGCCAGTTTATCTTTTATAACCCTGTCAATGCTATATATACGTCAGGTTATACATTAATAGTTAATATCAGAACACTATAATAGCCTTGGCTTTTTCCTCTTAGATTATACCTCCATGGTCTGTCTACCTAGCGGCCAAAGCCTAAACTATCATATATACAAAAGGTTATTTTATTATCATTATTATTATTTTTCACCATTATTATTATTATTGCTATTTTTTCATAATTAATTAATTATTATGTAGTAGACACCAACAAGCACCTTATTACACTTCACCTACTAACCTCACCCGATTATAATATTAATGTTTTTTGTTGTTGTTGTAATAAATCGTATATCTCCTGATTTTTAGTCGAATCTCAGATTTTTTGATAAAATAATAGGAAATCTCCAGATTTCTAGATAATACCCAGAAAAATGGCTCGAAATCTCCAGCTGACGTACGATGTATCAGTAATTATCGCGGGGAAGATTTTACAAAATACATCATAACTCGGCCATCACTCCGTTAACCAACTTCCAAATTAAATCCGCTGGCGTTCACACGCAATCCTTCAGTTAGTTACCCCGGGAACCGGGGTAACTAACTGAAAGATTGCGTGTGATCGCCAGCGGATTTAACAGGGAACCGGATTTAACCGGGAACCGGGGTAACTAACTGAAGGATTGCGTGTGATCGCCAGCGGATTTAACAGGGGAACAGTGTTGGCCGAGTTACACTGGTAATATCTTGCTAGCGTCAGCAGCCAGCGAGAATGACAACAAAACCTCCTGTGTCCCACCAATCTTGCCTACTTTACAATAGGTCCCCCCATGGAGCCAGTTTATCTTTTATAACCCTGTCAATGCTATATATACGTCAGGTTATACATTAATAGTTAATATCAGAACACTATAATAGCCTTGGCTTTTTCCTCTTAGATTATACCTCCATGGTCTGTCTACCTAGCGGCCAAAGCCTAAACTATCATATATACAAAAGGTTATTTTATTATCATTATTATTATTTTTCACCATTATTATTATTATTGCTATTTTTTCATAATTAATTAATTATTATGTAGTAGACACCAACAAGCACCTTATTACACTTCACCTACTAACCTCACCCGATTATAATATTAATGTTTTTTGTTGTTGTTGTAATAAATCGTATATCTCCTGATTTTTAGTCGAATCTCAGATTTTTTGATAAAATAATAGGAAATCTCCAGATTTCTAGATAATACCCAGAAAAATGGCTCGAAATCTCCAGCTGACGTACGATGTATCAGTAATTATCGCGGGGAAGATTTTACAAAATACATCATAACTCGGCCATCACTCCGTTAACCAACTTCCAAATTAAATCCGCTGGCGTTCACACGCAATCCTTCAGTTAGTTACCCCGGGAACCGGGGTAACTAACTGAAAGATTGCGTGTGATCGCCAGCGGATTTAACAGGGAACCGGATTTAACCGGGAACCGGGGTAACTAACTGAAGGATTGCGTGTGATCGCCAGCGGATTTAACAGGGGAACAGTGTTGGCCGAGTTACACTGGTAATATCTTGCTAGCGTCAGCAGCCAGCGAGAATGACAACAAAACCTCCTGTGTCCCACCAATCTTGCCTACTTTACAATAGGTCCCCCCATGGAGCCAGTTTATCTTTTATAACCCTGTCAATGCTATATATACGTCAGGTTATACATTAATAGTTAATATCAGAACACTATAATAGCCTTGGCTTTTTCCTCTTAGATTATACCTCCATGGTCTGTCTACCTAGCGGCCAAAGCCTAAACTATCATATATACAAAAGGTTATTTTATTATCATTATTATTATTTTTCACCATTATTATTATTATTGCTATTTTTTCATAATTAATTAATTATTATGTAGTAGACACCAACAAGCACCTTATTACACTTCACCTACTAACCTCACCCGATTATAATATTAATGTTTTTTGTTGTTGTTGTAATAAATCGTATATCTCCTGATTTTTAGTCGAATCTCAGATTTTTTGATAAAATAATAGGAAATCTCCAGATTTCTAGATAATACCCAGAAAAATGGCTCGAAATCTCCAGCTGACGTACGATGTATCAGTAATTATCGCGGGGAAGATTTTACAAAATACATCATAACTCGGCCATCACTCCGTTAACCAACTTCCAAATTAAATCCGCTGGCGTTCACACGCAATCCTTCAGTTAGTTACCCCGGGAACCGGGGTAACTAACTGAAAGATTGCGTGTGATCGCCAGCGGATTTAACAGGGAACCGGATTTAACCGGGAACCGGGGTAACTAACTGAAGGATTGCGTGTGATCGCCAGCGGATTTAACAGGGGAACAGTGTTGGCCGAGTTACACTGGTAATATCTTGCTAGCGTCAGCAGCCAGCGAGAATGACAACAAAACCTCCTGTGTCCCACCAATCTTGCCTACTTTACAATAGGTCCCCCCATGGAGCCAGTTTATCTTTTATAACCCTGTCAATGCTATATATACGTCAGGTTATACATTAATAGTTAATATCAGAACACTATAATAGCCTTGGCTTTTTCCTCTTAGATTATACCTCCATGGTCTGTCTACCTAGCGGCCAAAGCCTAAACTATCATATATACAAAAGGTTATTTTATTATCATTATTATTATTTTTCACCATTATTATTATTATTGCTATTTTTTCATAATTAATTAATTATTATGTAGTAGACACCAACAAGCACCTTATTACACTTCACCTACTAACCTCACCCGATTATAATATTAATGTTTTTTGTTGTTGTTGTAATAAATCGTATATCTCCTGATTTTTAGTCGAATCTCAGATTTTTTGATAAAATAATAGGAAATCTCCAGATTTCTAGATAATACCCAGAAAAATGGCTCGAAATCTCCAGCTGACGTACGATGTATCAGTAATTATCGCGGGGAAGATTTTACAAAATACATCATAACTCGGCCATCACTCCGTTAACCAACTTCCAAATTAAATCCGCTGGCGTTCACACGCAATCCTTCAGTTAGTTACCCCGGGAACCGGGGTAACTAACTGAAAGATTGCGTGTGATCGCCAGCGGATTTAACAGGGAACCGGATTTAACCGGGAACCGGGGTAACTAACTGAAGGATTGCGTGTGATCGCCAGCGGATTTAACAGGGGAACAGTGTTGGCCGAGTTACACTGGTAATATCTTGCTAGCGTCAGCAGCCAGCGAGAATGACAACAAAACCTCCTGTGTCCCACCAATCTTGCCTACTTTACAATAGGTCCCCCCATGGAGCCAGTTTATCTTTTATAACCCTGTCAATGCTATATATACGTCAGGTTATACATTAATAGTTAATATCAGAACACTATAATAGCCTTGGCTTTTTCCTCTTAGATTATACCTCCATGGTCTGTCTACCTAGCGGCCAAAGCCTAAACTATCATATATACAAAAGGTTATTTTATTATCATTATTATTATTTTTCACCATTATTATTATTATTGCTATTTTTTCATAATTAATTAATTATTATGTAGTAGACACCAACAAGCACCTTATTACACTTCACCTACTAACCTCACCCGATTATAATATTAATGTTTTTTGTTGTTGTTGTAATAAATCGTATATCTCCTGATTTTTAGTCGAATCTCAGATTTTTTGATAAAATAATAGGAAATCTCCAGATTTCTAGATAATACCCAGAAAAATGGCTCGAAATCTCCAGCTGACGTACGATGTATCAGTAATTATCGCGGGGAAGATTTTACAAAATACATCATAACTCGGCCATCACTCCGTTAACCAACTTCCAAATTAAATCCGCTGGCGTTCACACGCAATCCTTCAGTTAGTTACCCCGGGAACCGGGGTAACTAACTGAAAGATTGCGTGTGATCGCCAGCGGATTTAACAGGGAACCGGATTTAACCGGGAACCGGGGTAACTAACTGAAGGATTGCGTGTGATCGCCAGCGGATTTAACAGGGGAACAGTGTTGGCCGAGTTACACTGGTAATATCTTGCTAGCGTCAGCAGCCAGCGAGAATGACAACAAAACCTCCTGTGTCCCACCAATCTTGCCTACTTTACAATAGGTCCCCCCATGGAGCCAGTTTATCTTTTATAACCCTGTCAATGCTATATATACGTCAGGTTATACATTAATAGTTAATATCAGAACACTATAATAGCCTTGGCTTTTTCCTCTTAGATTATACCTCCATGGTCTGTCTACCTAGCGGCCAAAGCCTAAACTATCATATATACAAAAGGTTATTTTATTATCATTATTATTATTTTTCACCATTATTATTATTATTGCTATTTTTTCATAATTAATTAATTATTATGTAGTAGACACCAACAAGCACCTTATTACACTTCACCTACTAACCTCACCCGATTATAATATTAATGTTTTTTGTTGTTGTTGTAATAAATCGTATATCTCCTGATTTTTAGTCGAATCTCAGATTTTTTGATAAAATAATAGGAAATCTCCAGATTTCTAGATAATACCCAGAAAAATGGCTCGAAATCTCCAGCTGACGTACGATGTATCAGTAATTATCGCGGGGAAGATTTTACAAAATACATCATAACTCGGCCATCACTCCGTTAACCAACTTCCAAATTAAATCCGCTGGCGTTCACACGCAATCCTTCAGTTAGTTACCCCGGGAACCGGGGTAACTAACTGAAAGATTGCGTGTGATCGCCAGCGGATTTAACAGGGAACCGGATTTAACCGGGAACCGGGGTAACTAACTGAAGGATTGCGTGTGATCGCCAGCGGATTTAACAGGGGAACAGTGTTGGCCGAGTTACACTGGTAATATCTTGCTAGCGTCAGCAGCCAGCGAGAATGACAACAAAACCTCCTGTGTCCCACCAATCTTGCCTACTTTACAATAGGTCCCCCCATGGAGCCAGTTTATCTTTTATAACCCTGTCAATGCTATATATACGTCAGGTTATCTATATACATAAAGCCGAAATTCTGTGTGTGTGTGTGTGTGTGTGTCCTCTATGCACGCCAAGATCCTTCGTCCTAGAGTGAAATTTTTTACATGGGTGTGATCGCTAATACTTGGGGAGTGTTTTGGACCTATAAAAAAAATGTTTTTCATGTTTTTCAAAAAATGTTTTGGATGGGGTTCGAACCCCTGGATTAGTGACACGCACAACTTTCTCTCTCTCTCTCTCTCTCTCTCTCTCTCTCTCTCTCTCTCTCTCTGTCTCTCTCTATCTCTATCTTTAATTTTAGAGAGAGAGAGAGAGAGAGGGTGTGTGTGTGTGAGAGAGGTAATACTGGGTTTGGTTATATTTGTGTCTGAGTGAGAGATAGTGTGTGTGTGTGTGTGTGTGAGAGAGAGAAAGAGTGAAAAATATATAGTGTGTGTGAGAGGTAGAGATAGATAGCTAGACTGTGAGAGAGAGATAGAGAGAGAGACTGTGTGTGTGTGAGAGAGAGAGAGAGAGAGAGAGAGAGAGAGAGAGAGAGAGAGAGAGAGAGAGAGACTGTATGTGAGAGAGATAGACTATATATGCGGGAATAGGGGACAGGCTTGGGGTGGGGGGGTTTGGGGGGTGCTGGAATAGGGGACAGGCTGGGGGGGGGGGTAAAAAGCCTGTCCCCTACCACCACACACCCCAAGCATGCCCCATATTCCCGCACCGCTCTAAACCCCCCCAAGCCTGTCCCCCTACTCCCGCACCCCCCATCCCCCCTACTGTAAACAACACACACTAGGGTACACACACACACACACACACATACTGTACATACACACACACACCGTACACACACACACACACACATACACACACCGTACACACACACACAAACATACACTCACACATACACATACACACACCCCTACAGTACACACACACTAGGTAAGGTAATTTCTGCCTTTTTTCGTTATCACTTTAAAGTTGTCTCAGTTGTTTAAAGGATTCTTTTCTTCTCTTTGGAATAATCAAATCACGGGGTGGGTTTGGGGGGTGCGGGAATAGGGGACAGGCTTGGGGTAGGGGGTTTGGGGGGTGCGGGAATAGGTGGTGGTGGTAGTAGTGGAGGTGGTAGTGGTTGATGAAGTGGTAGTAGTGGTGATGGTAATAGTGGTAGTAGTGGTGGTAGTGGTTGATGTAGTAGTAGTGGTGGTTGATGTAGTAGTAGTGGTGGTTGATGTAGTAGTGGAGGTGGTAGTGGTTGATGTAGTAGTGGAGGTGGTAGTGGTTGATGTAGTAGTGGAGGTGGTAGTGGTTGATGTAGTAGTGGTGGTAGTGGAGTTTGCATTTGTTACATATCAGTGTTGTATTATTATATCCTTTGTTTATTTAGAACTCTGTGATCGTGTATGAAAATTGGAGGCTTCTAATTCCTCCTGACTATGCCAAGAAACAAATAAGCTCCTTCCGTATAGCATCCATCGCCCGAAGGGCGGTGGAAGGGCGGCCGCAGGCCGCCAGCCCTCCGCAGGAGCTAGCGGCTCTTAGCCGCCCGAAGGGCGGCAGAGCAGCTAGTACATTAATAGTTAATATCAGAACACTATAATAGCCTTGGCTTTTTCCTCTTAGATTATACCTCCATGGTCTGTCTACCTAGCGGCCAAAGCCTAAACTATCATATATACAAAAGGTTATTTTATTATCATTATTATTATTTTTCACCATTATTATTATTATTGCTATTTTTTCATAATTAATTAATTATTATGTAGTAGACACCAACAAGCACCTTATTACACTTCACCTACTAACCTCACCCGATTATAATATTAATGTTTTTTGTTGTTGTTGTAATAAATCGTATATCTCCTGATTTTTAGTCGAATCTCAGATTTTTTGATAAAATAATAGGAAATCTCCAGATTTCTAGATAATACCCAGAAAAATGGCTCGAAATCTCCAGCTGACGTACGATGTATCAGTAATTATCGCGGGGAAGATTTTACAAAATACATCATAACTCGGCCATCACTCCGTTAACCAACTTCCAAATTAAATCCGCTGGCGTTCACACGCAATCCTTCAGTTAGTTACCCCGGGAACCGGGGTAACTAACTGAAAGATTGCGTGTGATCGCCAGCGGATTTAACAGGGAACCGGATTTAACCGGGAACCGGGGTAACTAACTGAAGGATTGCGTGTGATCGCCAGCGGATTTAACAGGGGAACAGTGTTGGCCGAGTTACACTGGTAATATCTTGCTAGCGTCAGCAGCCAGCGAGAATGACAACAAAACCTCCTGTGTCCCACCAATCTTGCCTACTTTACAATAGGTCCCCCCATGGAGCCAGTTTATCTTTTATAACCCTGTCAATGCTATATATACGTCAGGTTATACATTAATAGTTAATATCAGAACACTATAATAGCCTTGGCTTTTTCCTCTTAGATTATACCTCCATGGTCTGTCTACCTAGCGGCCAAAGCCTAAACTATCATATATACAAAAGGTTATTTTATTATCATTATTATTATTTTTCACCATTATTATTATTATTGCTATTTTTTCATAATTAATTAATTATTATGTAGTAGACACCAACAAGCACCTTATTACACTTCACCTACTAACCTCACCCGATTATAATATTAATGTTTTTTGTTGTTGTTGTAATAAATCGTATATCTCCTGATTTTTAGTCGAATCTCAGATTTTTTGATAAAATAATAGGAAATCTCCAGATTTCTAGATAATACCCAGAAAAATGGCTCGAAATCTCCAGCTGACGTACGATGTATCAGTAATTATCGCGGGGAAGATTTTACAAAATACATCATAACTCGGCCATCACTCCGTTAACCAACTTCCAAATTAAATCCGCTGGCGTTCACACGCAATCCTTCAGTTAGTTACCCCGGGAACCGGGGTAACTAACTGAAAGATTGCGTGTGATCGCCAGCGGATTTAACAGGGAACCGGATTTAACCGGGAACCGGGGTAACTAACTGAAGGATTGCGTGTGATCGCCAGCGGATTTAACAGGGGAACAGTGTTGGCCGAGTTACACTGGTAATATCTTGCTAGCGTCAGCAGCCAGCGAGAATGACAACAAAACCTCCTGTGTCCCACCAATCTTGCCTACTTTACAATAGGTCCCCCCATGGAGCCAGTTTATCTTTTATAACCCTGTCAATGCTATATATACGTCAGGTTATACATTAATAGTTAATATCAGAACACTATAATAGCCTTGGCTTTTTCCTCTTAGATTATACCTCCATGGTCTGTCTACCTAGCGGCCAAAGCCTAAACTATCATATATACAAAAGGTTATTTTATTATCATTATTATTATTTTTCACCATTATTATTATTATTGCTATTTTTTCATAATTAATTAATTATTATGTAGTAGACACCAACAAGCACCTTATTACACTTCACCTACTAACCTCACCCGATTATAATATTAATGTTTTTTGTTGTTGTTGTAATAAATCGTATATCTCCTGATTTTTAGTCGAATCTCAGATTTTTTGATAAAATAATAGGAAATCTCCAGATTTCTAGATAATACCCAGAAAAATGGCTCGAAATCTCCAGCTGACGTACGATGTATCAGTAATTATCGCGGGGAAGATTTTACAAAATACATCATAACTCGGCCATCACTCCGTTAACCAACTTCCAAATTAAATCCGCTGGCGTTCACACGCAATCCTTCAGTTAGTTACCCCGGGAACCGGGGTAACTAACTGAAAGATTGCGTGTGATCGCCAGCGGATTTAACAGGGAACCGGATTTAACCGGGAACCGGGGTAACTAACTGAAGGATTGCGTGTGATCGCCAGCGGATTTAACAGGGGAACAGTGTTGGCCGAGTTACACTGGTAATATCTTGCTAGCGTCAGCAGCCAGCGAGAATGACAACAAAACCTCCTGTGTCCCACCAATCTTGCCTACTTTACAATAGGTCCCCCCATGGAGCCAGTTTATCTTTTATAACCCTGTCAATGCTATATATACGTCAGGTTATACATTAATAGTTAATATCAGAACACTATAATAGCCTTGGCTTTTTCCTCTTAGATTATACCTCCATGGTCTGTCTACCTAGCGGCCAAAGCCTAAACTATCATATATACAAAAGGTTATTTTATTATCATTATTATTATTTTTCACCATTATTATTATTATTGCTATTTTTTCATAATTAATTAATTATTATGTAGTAGACACCAACAAGCACCTTATTACACTTCACCTACTAACCTCACCCGATTATAATATTAATGTTTTTTGTTGTTGTTGTAATAAATCGTATATCTCCTGATTTTTAGTCGAATCTCAGATTTTTTTATAAAATAATAGGAAATCTCCAGATTTCTAGATAATACCCAGAAAAATGGCTCGAAATCTCCAGCTGACGTACGATGTATCAGTAATTATCGCGGGGAAGATTTTACAAAATACATCATAACTCGGCCATCACTCCGTTAACCAACTTCCAAATTAAATCCGCCAGCGGATTTAACAGGGAACCGGATTTAACCGGGAACCGGGGTAACTAACTGAAGGATTGCGTGTGATCGCCAGCGGATTTAACAGGGGAACAGTGTTGGCCGAGTTACACTGGTAATATCTTGCTAGCGTCAGCAGCCAGCGAGAATGACAACAAAACCTCCTGTGTCCCACCAATCTTGCCTACTTTACAATAGGTCCCCCCATGGAGCCAGTTTATCTTTTATAACCCTGTCAATGCTATATATACGTCAGGTTATACATTAATAGTTAATATCAGAACACTATAATAGCCTTGGCTTTTTCCTCTTAGATTATACCTCCATGGTCTGTCTACCTAGCGGCCAAAGCCTAAACTATCATATATACAAAAGGTTATTTTATTATCATTATTATTATTTTTCACCATTATTATTATTATTGCTATTTTTTCATAATTAATTAATTATTATGTAGTAGACACCAACAAGCACCTTATTACACTTCACCTACTAACCTCACCCGATTATAATATTAATGTTTTTTGTTGTTGTTGTAATAAATCGTATATCTCCTGATTTTTAGTCGAATCTCAGATTTTTTGATAAAATAATAGGAAATCTCCAGATTTCTAGATAATACCCAGAAAAATGGCTCGAAATCTCCAGCTGACGTACGATGTATCAGTAATTATCGCGGGGAAGATTTTACAAAATACATCATAACTCGGCCATCACTCCGTTAACCAACTTCCAAATTAAATCCGCTGGCGTTCACACGCAATCCTTCAGTTGCGTGTGATCGCCAGCGAATTTAACAGGGAACCGGATTTAACCGGGAACCGGGATAACTAACTGAAGGATTGCGTGTGATCGCCAGCGGATTTAACAGGGGAACAGTGTTGGCCGAGTTACACTGGTAATATCTTGCTAGCGTCAGCAGCCAGCGAGAATGACAACAAAACCTCCTGTGTCCCACCAATCTTGCCTACTTTACAATAGGTCCCCCCATGGAGCCAGTTTATCTTTTATAACCCTGTCAATGCTATATATACGTCAGGTTATACATTAATAGTTAATATCAGAACACTATAATAGCCTTGGCTTTTTCCTCTTAGATTATACCTCCATGGTCTGTCTACCTAGCGGCCAAAGCCTAAACTATCATATATACAAAAGGTTATTTTATTATCATTATTATTATTTTTCACCATTATTATTATTATTGCTATTTTTTCATAATTAATTAATTATTATGTAGTAGACACCAACAAGCACCTTATTACACTTCACCTACTAACCTCACCCGATTATAATATTAATGTTTTTTGTTGTTGTTGTAATAAATCGTATATCTCCTGATTTTTAGTCGAATCTCAGATTTTTTGATAAAATAATAGGAAATCTCCAGATTTCTAGATAATACCCAGAAAAATGGCTCGAAATCTCCAGCTGACGTACGATGTATCAGTAATTATCGCGGGGAAGATTTTACAAAATACATCATAACTCGGCCATCACTCCGTTAACCAACTTCCAAATTAAATCCGCTGGCGTTCACACGCAATCCTTCAGTTAGTTACCCCGGGAACCGGGGTAACTAACTGAAAGATTGCGTGTGATCGCCAGCGGATTTAACAGGGAACCGGATTTAACCGGGAACCGGGGTAACTAACTGAAGGATTGCGTGTGATCGCCAGCGGATTTAACAGGGGAACAGTGTTGGCCGAGTTACACTGGTAATATCTTGCTAGCGTCAGCAGCCAGCGAGAATGACAACAAAACCTCCTGTGTCCCACCAATCTTGCCTACTTTACAATAGGTCCCCCCATGGAGCCAGTTTATCTTTTATAACCCTGTCAATGCTATATATACGTCAGGTTATACATTAATAGTTAATATCAGAACACTATAATAGCCTTGGCTTTTTCCTCTTAGATTATACCTCCATGGTCTGTCTACCTAGCGGCCAAAGCCTAAACTATCATATATACAAAAGGTTATTTTATTATCATTATTATTATTTTTCACCATTATTATTATTATTGCTATTTTTTCATAATTAATTAATTATTATGTAGTAGACACCAACAAGCACCTTATTACACTTCACCTACTAACCTCACCCGATTATAATATTAATGTTTTTTGTTGTTGTTGTAATAAATCGTATATCTCCTGATTTTTAGTCGAATCTCAGATTTTTTGATAAAATAATAGGAAATCTCCAGATTTCTAGATAATACCCAGAAAAATGGCTCGAAATCTCCAGCTGACGTACGATGTATCAGTAATTATCGCGGGGAAGATTTTACAAAATACATCATAACTCGGCCATCACTCCGTTAACCAACTTCCAAATTAAATCCGCTGGCGTTCACACGCAATCCTTCAGTTAGTTACCCCGGGAACCGGGGTAACTAACTGAAAGATTGCGTGTGATCGCCAGCGGATTTAACAGGGAACCGGATTTAACCGGGAACCGGGGTAACTAACTGAAGGATTGCGTGTGATCGCCAGCGGATTTAACAGGGGAACAGTGTTGGCCGAGTTACACTGGTAATATCTTGCTAGCGTCAGCAGCCAGCGAGAATGACAACAAAACCTCCTGTGTCCCACCAATCTTGCCTACTTTACAATAGGTCCCCCCATGGAGCCAGTTTATCTTTTATAACCCTGTCAATGCTATATATACGTCAGGTTATACATTAATAGTTAATATCAGAACACTATAATAGCCTTGGCTTTTTCCTCTTAGATTATACCTCCATGGTCTGTCTACCTAGCGGCCAAAGCCTAAACTATCATATATACAAAAGGTTATTTTATTATCATTATTATTATTTTTCACCATTATTATTATTATTGCTATTTTTTCATAATTAATTAATTATTATGTAGTAGACACCAACAAGCACCTTATTACACTTCACCTACTAACCTCACCCGATTATAATATTAATGTTTTTTGTTGTTGTTGTAATAAATCGTATATCTCCTGATTTTTAGTCGAATCTCAGATTTTTTGATAAAATAATAGGAAATCTCCAGATTTCTAGATAATACCCAGAAAAATGGCTCGAAATCTCCAGCTGACGTACGATGTATCAGTAATTATCGCGGGGAAGATTTTACAAAATACATCATAACTCGGCCATCACTCCGTTAACCAACTTCCAAATTAAATCCGCTGGCGTTCACACGCAATCCTTCAGTTAGTTACCCCGGGAACCGGGGTAACTAACTGAAAGATTGCGTGTGATCGCCAGCGGATTTAACAGGGAACCGGATTTAACCGGGAACCGGGGTAACTAACTGAAGGATTGCGTGTGATCGCCAGCGGATTTAACAGGGGAACAGTGTTGGCCGAGTTACACTGGTAATATCTTGCTAGCGTCAGCAGCCAGCGAGAATGACAACAAAACCTCCTGTGTCCCACCAATCTTGCCTACTTTACAATAGGTCCCCCCATGGAGCCAGTTTATCTTTTATAACCCTGTCAATGCTATATATACGTCAGGTTATACATTAATAGTTAATATCAGAACACTATAATAGCCTTGGCTTTTTCCTCTTAGATTATACCTCCATGGTCTGTCTACCTAGCGGCCAAAGCCTAAACTATCATATATACAAAAGGTTATTTTATTATCATTATTATTATTTTTCACCATTATTATTATTATTGCTATTTTTTCATAATTAATTAATTATTATGTAGTAGACACCAACAAGCACCTTATTACACTTCACCTACTAACCTCACCCGATTATAATATTAATGTTTTTTGTTGTTGTTGTAATAAATCGTATATCTCCTGATTTTTAGTCGAATCTCAGATTTTTTGATAAAATAATAGGAAATCTCCAGATTTCTAGATAATACCCAGAAAAATGGCTCGAAATCTCCAGCTGACGTACGATGTATCAGTAATTATCGCGGGGAAGATTTTACAAAATACATCATAACTCGGCCATCACTCCGTTAACCAACTTCCAAATTAAATCCGCTGGCGTTCACACGCAATCCTTCAGTTAGTTACCCCGGGAACCGGGGTAACTAACTGAAAGATTGCGTGTGATCGCCAGCGGATTTAACAGGGAACCGGATTTAACCGGGAACCGGGGTAACTAACTGAAGGATTGCGTGTGATCGCCAGCGGATTTAACAGGGGAACAGTGTTGGCCGAGTTACACTGGTAATATCTTGCTAGCGTCAGCAGCCAGCGAGAATGACAACAAAACCTCCTGTGTCCCACCAATCTTGCCTACTTTACAATAGGTCCCCCCATGGAGCCAGTTTATCTTTTATAACCCTGTCAATGCTATATATACGTCAGGTTATACATTAATAGTTAATATCAGAACACTATAATAGCCTTGGCTTTTTCCTCTTAGATTATACCTCCATGGTCTGTCTACCTAGCGGCCAAAGCCTAAACTATCATATATACAAAAGGTTATTTTATTATCATTATTATTATTTTTCACCATTATTATTATTATTGCTATTTTTTCATAATTAATTAATTATTATGTAGTAGACACCAACAAGCACCTTATTACACTTCACCTACTAACCTCACCCGATTATAATATTAATGTTTTTTGTTGTTGTTGTAATAAATCGTATATCTCCTGATTTTTAGTCGAATCTCAGATTTTTTGATAAAATAATAGGAAATCTCCAGATTTCTAGATAATACCCAGAAAAATGGCTCGAAATCTCCAGCTGACGTACGATGTATCAGTAATTATCGCGGGGAAGATTTTACAAAATACATCATAACTCGGCCATCACTCCGTTAACCAACTTCCAAATTAAATCCGCCAGCGGATTTAACAGGGAACCGGATTTAACCGGGAACCGGGGTAACTAACTGAAGGATTGCGTGTGATCGCCAGCGGATTTAACAGGGGAACAGTGTTGGCCGAGTTACACTGGTAATATCTTGCTAGCGTCAGCAGCCAGCGAGAATGACAACAAAACCTCCTGTGTCCCACCAATCTTGCCTACTTTACAATAGGTCCCCCCATGGAGCCAGTTTATCTTTTATAACCCTGTCAATGCTATATATACGTCAGGTTATACATTAATAGTTAATATCAGAACACTATAATAGCCTTGGCTTTTTCCTCTTAGATTATACCTCCATGGTCTGTCTACCTAGCGGCCAAAGCCTAAACTATCATATATACAAAAGGTTATTTTATTATCATTATTATTATTTTTCACCATTATTATTATTATTGCTATTTTTTCATAATTAATTAATTATTATGTAGTAGACACCAACAAGCACCTTATTACACTTCACCTACTAACCTCACCCGATTATAATATTAATGTTTTTTGTTGTTGTTGTAATAAATCGTATATCTCCTGATTTTTAGTCGAATCTCAGATTTTTTGATAAAATAATAGGAAATCTCCAGATTTCTAGATAATACCCAGAAAAATGGCTCGAAATCTCCAGCTGACGTACGATGTATCAGTAATTATCGCGGGGAAGATTTTACAAAATACATCATAACTCGGCCATCACTCCGTTAACCAACTTCCAAATTAAATCCGCTGGCGTTCACACGCAATCCTTCAGTTGCGTGTGATCGCCAGCGAATTTAACAGGGAACCGGATTTAACCGGGAACCGGGATAACTAACTGAAGGATTGCGTGTGATCGCCAGCGGATTTAACAGGGGAACAGTGTTGGCCGAGTTACACTGGTAATATCTTGCTAGCGTCAGCAGCCAGCGAGAATGACAACAAAACCTCCTGTGTCCCACCAATCTTGCCTACTTTACAATAGGTCCCCCCATGGAGCCAGTTTATCTTTTATAACCCTGTCAATGCTATATATACGTCAGGTTATACATTAATAGTTAATATCAGAACACTATAATAGCCTTGGCTTTTTCCTCTTAGATTATACCTCCATGGTCTGTCTACCTAGCGGCCAAAGCCTAAACTATCATATATACAAAAGGTTATTTTATTATCATTATTATTATTTTTCACCATTATTATTATTATTGCTATTTTTTCATAATTAATTAATTATTATGTAGTAGACACCAACAAGCACCTTATTACACTTCACCTACTAACCTCACCCGATTATAATATTAATGTTTTTTGTTGTTGTTGTAATAAATCGTATATCTCCTGATTTTTAGTCGAATCTCAGATTTTTTGATAAAATAATAGGAAATCTCCAGATTTCTAGATAATACCCAGAAAAATGGCTCGAAATCTCCAGCTGACGTACGATGTATCAGTAATTATCGCGGGGAAGATTTTACAAAATACATCATAACTCGGCCATCACTCCGTTAACCAACTTCCAAATTAAATCCGCTGGCGTTCACACGCAATCCTTCAGTTGCGTGTGATCGCCAGCGAATTTAACAGGGAACCGGATTTAACCGGGAACCGGGATAACTAACTGAAGGATTGCGTGTGATCGCCAGCGGATTTAACAGGGGAACAGTGTTGGCCGAGTTACACTGGTAATATCTTGCTAGCGTCAGCAGCCAGCGAGAATGACAACAAAACCTCCTGTGTCCCACCAATCTTGCCTACTTTACAATAGGTCCCCCCATGGAGCCAGTTTATCTTTTATAACCCTGTCAATGCTATATATACGTCAGGTTATACATTAATAGTTAATATCAGAACACTATAATAGCCTTGGCTTTTTCCTCTTAGATTATACCTCCATGGTCTGTCTACCTAGCGGCCAAAGCCTAAACTATCATATATACAAAAGGTTATTTTATTATCATTATTATTATTTTTCACCATTATTATTATTATTGCTATTTTTTCATAATTAATTAATTATTATGTAGTAGACACCAACAAGCACCTTATTACACTTCACCTACTAACCTCACCCGATTATAATATTAATGTTTTTTGTTGTTGTTGTAATAAATCGTATATCTCCTGATTTTTAGTCGAATCTCAGATTTTTTGATAAAATAATAGGAAATCTCCAGATTTCTAGATAATACCCAGAAAAATGGCTCGAAATCTCCAGCTGACGTACGATGTATCAGTAATTATCGCGGGGAAGATTTTACAAAATACATCATAACTCGGCCATCACTCCGTTAACCAACTTCCAAATTAAATCCGCTGGCGTTCACACGCAATCCTTCAGTTAGTTACCCCGGGAACCGGGGTAACTAACTGAAAGATTGCGTGTGATCGCCAGCGGATTTAACAGGGAACCGGATTTAACCGGGAACCGGGGTAACTAACTGAAGGATTGCGTGTGATCGCCAGCGGATTTAACAGGGGAACAGTGTTGGCCGAGTTACACTGGTAATATCTTGCTAGCGTCAGCAGCCAGCGAGAATGACAACAAAACCTCCTGTGTCCCACCAATCTTGCCTACTTTACAATAGGTCCCCCCATGGAGCCAGTTTATCTTTTATAACCCTGTCAATGCTATATATACGTCAGGTTATACATTAATAGTTAATATCAGAACACTATAATAGCCTTGGCTTTTTCCTCTTAGATTATACCTCCATGGTCTGTCTACCTAGCGGCCAAAGCCTAAACTATCATATATACAAAAGGTTATTTTATTATCATTATTATTATTTTTCACCATTATTATTATTATTGCTATTTTTTCATAATTAATTAATTATTATGTAGTAGACACCAACAAGCACCTTATTACACTTCACCTACTAACCTCACCCGATTATAATATTAATGTTTTTTGTTGTTGTTGTAATAAATCGTATATCTCCTGATTTTTAGTCGAATCTCAGATTTTTTGATAAAATAATAGGAAATCTCCAGATTTCTAGATAATACCCAGAAAAATGGCTCGAAATCTCCAGCTGACGTACGATGTATCAGTAATTATCGCGGGGAAGATTTTACAAAATACATCATAACTCGGCCATCACTCCGTTAACCAACTTCCAAATTAAATCCGCTGGCGTTCACACGCAATCCTTCAGTTAGTTACCCCGGGAACCGGGGTAACTAACTGAAAGATTGCGTGTGATCGCCAGCGGATTTAACAGGGAACCGGATTTAACCGGGAACCGGGGTAACTAACTGAAGGATTGCGTGTGATCGCCAGCGGATTTAACAGGGGAACAGTGTTGGCCGAGTTACACTGGTAATATCTTGCTAGCGTCAGCAGCCAGCGAGAATGACAACAAAACCTCCTGTGTCCCACCAATCTTGCCTACTTTACAATAGGTCCCCCCATGGAGCCAGTTTATCTTTTATAACCCTGTCAATGCTATATATACGTCAGGTTATACATTAATAGTTAATATCAGAACACTATAATAGCCTTGGCTTTTTCCTCTTAGATTATACCTCCATGGTCTGTCTACCTAGCGGCCAAAGCCTAAACTATCATATATACAAAAGGTTATTTTATTATCATTATTATTATTTTTCACCATTATTATTATTATTGCTATTTTTTCATAATTAATTAATTATTATGTAGTAGACACCAACAAGCACCTTATTACACTTCACCTACTAACCTCACCCGATTATAATATTAATGTTTTTTGTTGTTGTTGTAATAAATCGTATATCTCCTGATTTTTAGTCGAATCTCAGATTTTTTGATAAAATAATAGGAAATCTCCAGATTTCTAGATAATACCCAGAAAAATGGCTCGAAATCTCCAGCTGACGTACGATGTATCAGTAATTATCGCGGGGAAGATTTTACAAAATACATCATAACTCGGCCATCACTCCGTTAACCAACTTCCAAATTAAATCCGCTGGCGTTCACACGCAATCCTTCAGTTAGTTACCCCGGGAACCGGGGTAACTAACTGAAAGATTGCGTGTGATCGCCAGCGGATTTAACAGGGAACCGGATTTAACCGGGAACCGGGGTAACTAACTGAAGGATTGCGTGTGATCGCCAGCGGATTTAACAGGGGAACAGTGTTGGCCGAGTTACACTGGTAATATCTTGCTAGCGTCAGCAGCCAGCGAGAATGACAACAAAACCTCCTGTGTCCCACCAATCTTGCCTACTTTACAATAGGTCCCCCCATGGAGCCAGTTTATCTTTTATAACCCTGTCAATGCTATATATACGTCAGGTTATACATTAATAGTTAATATCAGAACACTATAATAGCCTTGGCTTTTTCCTCTTAGATTATACCTCCATGGTCTGTCTACCTAGCGGCCAAAGCCTAAACTATCATATATACAAAAGGTTATTTTATTATCATTATTATTATTTTTCACCATTATTATTATTATTGCTATTTTTTCATAATTAATTAATTATTATGTAGTAGACACCAACAAGCACCTTATTACACTTCACCTACTAACCTCACCCGATTATAATATTAATGTTTTTTGTTGTTGTTGTAATAAATCGTATATCTCCTGATTTTTAGTCGAATCTCAGATTTTTTGATAAAATAATAGGAAATCTCCAGATTTCTAGATAATACCCAGAAAAATGGCTCGAAATCTCCAGCTGACGTACGATGTATCAGTAATTATCGCGGGGAAGATTTTACAAAATACATCATAACTCGGCCATCACTCCGTTAACCAACTTCCAAATTAAATCCGCTGGCGTTCACACGCAATCCTTCAGTTAGTTACCCCGGGAACCGGGAACCGGGGTAACTAACTGAAAGATTGCGTGTGATCGCCAGCGGATTTAACAGGGAACCGGATTTAACCGGGAACCGGGGTAACTAACTGAAGGATTGCGTGTGATCGCCAGCGGATTTAACAGGGGAACAGTGTTGGCCGAGTTACACTGGTAATATCTTGCTAGCGTCAGCAGCCAGCGAGAATGACAACAAAACCTCCTGTGTCCCACCAATCTTGCCTACTTTACAATAGGTCCCCCCATGGAGCCAGTTTATCTTTTATAACCCTGTCAATGCTATATATACGTCAGGTTATACATTAATAGTTAATATCAGAACACTATAATAGCCTTGGCTTTTTCCTCTTAGATTATACCTCCATGGTCTGTCTACCTAGCGGCCAAAGCCTAAACTATCATATATACAAAAGGTTATTTTATTATCATTATTATTATTTTTCACCATTATTATTATTATTGCTATTTTTTCATAATTAATTAATTATTATGTAGTAGACACCAACAAGCACCTTATTACACTTCACCTACTAACCTCACCCGATTATAATATTAATGTTTTTTGTTGTTGTTGTAATAAATCGTATATCTCCTGATTTTTAGTCGAATCTCAGATTTTTTGATAAAATAATAGGAAATCTCCAGATTTCTAGATAATACCCAGAAAAATGGCTCGAAATCTCCAGCTGACGTACGATGTATCAGTAATTATCGCGGGGAAGATTTTACAAAATACATCATAACTCGGCCATCACTCCGTTAACCAACTTCCAAATTAAATCCGCTGGCGTTCACACGCAATCCTTCAGTTAGTTACCCCGGGAACCGGGGTAACTAACTGAAAGATTGCGTGTGATCGCCAGCGGATTTAACAGGGAACCGGATTTAACCGGGAACCGGGGTAACTAACTGAAGGATTGCGTGTGATCGCCAGCGGATTTAACAGGGGAACAGTGTTGGCCGAGTTACACTGGTAATATCTTGCTAGCGTCAGCAGCCAGCGAGAATGACAACAAAACCTCCTGTGTCCCACCAATCTTGCCTACTTTACAATAGGTCCCCCCATGGAGCCAGTTTATCTTTTATAACCCTGTCAATGCTATATATACGTCAGGTTATACATTAATAGTTAATATCAGAACACTATAATAGCCTTGGCTTTTTCCTCTTAGATTATACCTCCATGGTCTGTCTACCTAGCGGCCAAAGCCTAAACTATCATATATACAAAAGGTTATTTTATTATCATTATTATTATTTTTCACCATTATTATTATTATTGCTATTTTTTCATAATTAATTAATTATTATGTAGTAGACACCAACAAGCACCTTATTACACTTCACCTACTAACCTCACCCGATTATAATATTAATGTTTTTTGTTGTTGTTGTAATAAATCGTATATCTCCTGATTTTTAGTCGAATCTCAGATTTTTTGATAAAATAATAGGAAATCTCCAGATTTCTAGATAATACCCAGAAAAATGGCTCGAAATCTCCAGCTGACGTACGATGTATCAGTAATTATCGCGGGGAAGATTTTACAAAATACATCATAACTCGGCCATCACTCCGTTAACCAACTTCCAAATTAAATCCGCTGGCGTTCACACGCAATCCTTCAGTTAGTTACCCCGGGAACCGGGAACCGGGGTAACTAACTGAAAGATTGCGTGTGATCGCCAGCGGATTTAACAGGGAACCGGATTTAACCGGGAACCGGGGTAACTAACTGAAGGATTGCGTGTGATCGCCAGCGGATTTAACAGGGGAACAGTGTTGGCCGAGTTACACTGGTAATATCTTGCTAGCGTCAGCAGCCAGCGAGAATGACAACAAAACCTCCTGTGTCCCACCAATCTTGCCTACTTTACAATAGGTCCCCCCATGGAGCCAGTTTATCTTTTATAACCCTGTCAATGCTATATATACGTCAGGTTATACATTAATAGTTAATATCAGAACACTATAATAGCCTTGGCTTTTTCCTCTTAGATTATACCTCCATGGTCTGTCTACCTAGCGGCCAAAGCCTAAACTATCATATATACAAAAGGTTATTTTATTATCATTATTATTATTTTTCACCATTATTATTATTATTGCTATTTTTTCATAATTAATTAATTATTATGTAGTAGACACCAACAAGCACCTTATTACACTTCACCTACTAACCTCACCCGATTATAATATTAATGTTTTTTGTTGTTGTTGTAATAAATCGTATATCTCCTGATTTTTAGTCGAATCTCAGATTTTTTGATAAAATAATAGGAAATCTCCAGATTTCTAGATAATACCCAGAAAAATGGCTCGAAATCTCCAGCTGACGTACGATGTATCAGTAATTATCGCGGGGAAGATTTTACAAAATACATCATAACTCGGCCATCACTCCGTTAACCAACTTCCAAATTAAATCCGCTGGCGTTCACACGCAATCCTTCAGTTAGTTACCCCGGGAACCGGGGTAACTAACTGAAGGATTGCGTGTGATCGCCAGCGGATTTAACAGGGAACCGGATTTAACCGGGAACCGGGGTAACTAACAGCCGTTTTCTCAGTCGCTCCACCGCGCGCCCGAGCCCCGAGAATTAGCACCCGCGCGTGTTTTGGTTTTCTCAGTGGTGTTTCTGAGCCTTCCGCGCCCTCTTTCCGACCGCATTATTGGAGCTTTACCACCTCCCAGTGCTCGCCCGAGTCAGTCAGCATGCACTATAAATAATATCTATTTCATAACAAAGCATATTACTTTCTTCTTAAATCGGTCAGAGAAGTACCATAAATGTTATTTACAAGATATAATGCTTGTAATTAGTATATTTTTGGAATACCTAAGCATTTACAAGAATATTGTGGTACCTTCACAAATTATAGCCAACAACAACAACAGCGAGGCCCTGTCAACTAAATTCCAGTTGAATTCCTGCATCATCAGTTAAAAAACAATGGTAAATACTTACTGATTTCTATATATGCCATTCATGAGATGATGAAAGTACAATATTAAGTTTCCAGCTAATGATACATTAAGTGATATATTTATTTATGGTTCGTGTGTACTGTAATCTAAACAAAACATACTTGAAATACTTTAACTTAATGGTATAAATCCACATTTTCAGGACGTCCTGCACGAGATCTTTGCTGGAATATTGGTTGAGCTTGATGATGAGTTACAGCCAAGAAGGTTACCCACAATTGTGCCATGACATACATAACTGCTGAACACGAATTGGTTCAGAGATTCAGATTGTCTAAGGATGGTGTGAGGGATCTTCTTTAGGAAATCAGACCTCGTTTACCAAGAGTTACTAATGATAGTGGTAAGTTAAGGGTAAACATATAGTTTAGCCACAGAACAGGGAACTACTAATTCCCTTATAAGAGCTCTGTGTGAATTATTGGTGTGTTTTATTGCAGATTTTCATACATATTTGTTGTTCTATTAATTCTTATCTATAATATTGAATGGAAATAACTTGTGTACATATACCCTAGCCACTAATCTTATGGGTGGGGAAAAACATATTATTTGTGATAGTTGGCAATGAATAATTGCCAAATTATTGTTATTATTCCAACCTGACCTAACCTAACCTAAACTGAAAAAATGAATAGAACAAAAAAAATATGTATGAACATCTATATATGTATATAGGTACCCTATATAAAAAGCAAAAAAATCCATATTGTTTACTTTTTAATTTACAGTACATTTTGTTTGGAGTGTTACTCAATTTATTGTGCCTCCTTTTCATAATCAACATTTAAGTAATTAATATTTTGTTGCATTGTCTTCTAGGAGTAGATGGTTTGTGCACTGGAATACACTGCAATCTTATGGCTAATGGTTTGTACACAGGAATATCCACCTTGCTCCAGAATGCTACAGTCATCAGTCTCTTCCAGGGAACCATCACCTATACCTGTTAATGCATTAAGCTACATAAGTATCAACATTGTTCCAGACCAACCAGAAATTGGCACAGTCTGGCCCTTCTTGTCAACTAGATTTGGGCAGTGCAGTAAATATAAGAATGAAATTCCTAGAGATTATGCAGAATTCCAAATACTGTACACAGAACTGACGAAAACAGGACTCAGCAAATTTTCTCAGTATGATTTGATATAATATGTGGTGAAACATGTAATAAAATCTACGTTATGCTTTAATGTAATACAACTATTAAAATTTGTATCCTTACTACTGTGTTCAGTATTCTGTTGAGGGTCATCTTCTTCATCTTCTAGGAACCGAGACACGCATGAGTTCTCAAATAATTTGTGTGGTAAGAGGCAGTAACTCTGGGATGATGTCCTGGACAATTTTCTACAACTTATCAAACATGGCTGGTGTTGGAGGAGCTCCACTACTGTAAGTTGGGTTAATTTTCTTGACATTCTACATGATCTTTTTTCATTCTGTGAAGGAGAAAATAATCCATTTAGAGAAATGACAAGAATTTAGGAGTAAAACTATGGAATCACACATACATTCATTTGTGTTACTTTTTGGGAAGGAATCATCATGGAATATATATATATATATTTTTAAGAACTACTTGGGAAAAATTATATATTCTAATCCTTCTGCCACCCTTCCCCCACTCCTACAATCTTGTGGTAGAGCCTGGGAAAGTATGGGTTTTGTGTGAGAATATAGACAAATTAGATATAAATGGACTTTACCTAATGTGGACCTAACTAACCTTGGCATTGTTCTGGTTGGTTACCTTACACCATCATCAGTCTTAAGGGGCAAGGACAATTATATAGGACAATATACTTTGGTATTAAAGTAACACAACAACTATATAACTGTGTTCTTATGATAATTAGACTTACTTTCTTGGAATCCATTCCCAGGAATGTTTCAGCTGCTTGTCTCTTCCTTTCACACATGGATATAATGGATGTTGTATTGTTTCTCCACTTCCTTTCATGTTTTCTTCCACTGAACAATATCATTATATCATCCTTTCATTGAATTTATTATAGGATGGTGTTTAATAATGGTCGTTAGGTACAATTTCTGCTCCAAGTTCAGTGATGTACACCTCTGGTTGCCATGGTAATGAAGGTGGTTTGTTTACATTTGGCCTGCAAGTATTACCAATTACCACAGGCTCTGGGATTTGTTTTTACTTTATTGATGGACCGTAAAGGAATCACAGTTATTATGTTTAATTTATCAAGAATGTTTATGAAATTGTAATTTATGTAAGGAAATCTTTACATTACAAATCACATATACATATATTAGTCTACAATCAATTAACTATATTACTTGCTTTATTTTAATTTAAAGTTCACATAATTTGAATAAAACTTCAATTCATTAAAATCAAACCAAGTGTTTTAAAGTACTGGTATACAAATATTTAAAATTAAACTTCAGATGTTCTAATATAAACTTAAGGAGTTTTAATTTGAAGTCTGTTGTTCTAAATAAAAGTTTAGTTGTTTTATATTAAACTTAAGTTGTTTTATTTTTATTTGAGGGTGAAAAGGTGTAGTCTGAATTTCCCCAACTGGGATCTGCATGGGATTCATAGGCTGAGGCTCATGTTTGGGAATCTTTAGTATGATATTGTTTGGGCACCTATGATCTAAGTTAAAACAGGGAAATAAAAAAACCTCAAGATATATACTGTACCTGCAGTTAAGTTGATTGGTGGTAACGTTAGATGTGTAATGTCCAGCTGTACAGTACTGCTCATGTCCAGGATCCCACAATATTGGAAGTTCTCTGCATATTTCTAATAACATATATACATGCTCTGATTTCCAATTAAGCTTTCGAGAAGGCCTTATTTTTCAGAGGCACATGAAGACATTCTGGATATCGGGCGTTTTCGTTTTATTATTATTACTACCAAGATATTATTATTATTATTACGACTATTATTATTATTATTATTACTACGGTATTATGATTATTATTATTATTTCGACTAGCCCATTGTTATTATTATTACTTTTTCCGTGTTATTATTATTATTTCTCTTTCTGTCTTATTATCATTTTCTCATTCAGTGTTATTATTATTATTTTTTTCTATTTCTCTCTATTACCCTGCTTCTATTATCACTCACTCTTTTCCTTATGAGTTATTCTTCCTTCCTCTATACACTTCTTTCTTCCTACGTCCTTCTATCCACCGTAATTATCAATTATTTCCTTTATTTTCTTTCGTTGGGCTCCTCCCCTACCGTAGCCATTTTAACAGTTAACACTGACCAATATTCCTCCCAGGAGTCTCCCCATCGCCCCCCCGCGTGGTGTGTTCACTGGTGTAGCCTTTACAACGGTACTCTCTCACTGTCTTCTTCCTCTGCAGATTCTGCGGGGAGAAAAACCATGGAGGTATAATCTAAGAGGAGGCGGCATGACGTCACAGAGGTGAAGCCAGTTTTCTATTGGTCGGCTGTCCTCCCTACCCCCTATTGACTCAAAACATTGGACAGCTGATCATGTCGGACCATCAATTTCACCAACATTTTTTGCCATTATGTGGGGTAGGGTTGGGGGCGTGGGGTAGGGGGGGGGCGGGGTGAGCGAAGCGAGCCGCGAGCGTATAAAAAAAAAAATATATAAAAAAAATTATATATAAAAAAAATTATATAAAAAAAAAATTATATAAAATTTTTTTTATATAAAAAAAAAATTATATAATTTTTTTTTATATAAAAAGAATTTTATATATAAAAAAATTATATAAAAAAAAATAATATAAAAAAAAATTATATAAAAAAATTGTTATATAAAAAAATTGTTATATAAAAAAAATTATAAAAAAAAAATTAAAAAAAATTATATAACAAAAATTTTATGTAATTTTTTTTTTTATAAAAAAAAATTACCATTACCATCACCGTAAAAGTTTTACCATTACCATCACCGTAAAAATTTTACCATTACCATCACCGTAAATTTTTTACCATTACCATCACCGTAAAATTTTTACCATTACCATCACCGTAAATTTTTTACCATTACCATCACCGTAAAATTTTTACCATTACCATCAGCGTAAAATTTTTACCATTACCATCACCGTAAAATTTTTACCATTAGCATCACTGTAAAATTTTTACCATTACCATCACTGTAATTTTTTTACCATTACCATCACTGTAAATTTTTTACCATTACCATCACTGTAATTTTTTTTACCATTACCATCACTGTAAATTTTTACCATTACCATCAGCGTAAAATTTTTACCTTTACCATCACTGTAAAATTTTTACCATTACCATCACTGTAAAAATTTTACCATTACCATCACTGTAATTTTTTTACCATTACCATCAATGTAAATTTTTTACCATTACCATCACTGTAAAATTATTACCATTACCATCACTGTAAAATTATTACCATTACCATCACTGTAAAAATTTTACCATTACCATCACTGTAAAATTTTTACCATTACCATCACTGTAAAATTTTTACCATTACGATCACTGTAAAAATTTTACCATTACCATCACTGTATAATTTGTTTTCTTTTTTTTTAATAATATATATATATATATTTTAATATATATATATTTTTTTTTTAGTAAATTTTTTTTTATTATTATTTTTTATTAATAATTAGGTTTTTTTTTTATAATATATATTTTTTAAATAATTTTTATTTTGATTATTTTTTTTTTTTTTTGTATTTTTCTTTTCTTTTTTTTTTCGTCGTCGTCGCCGCCGCAGCCGCTGCTGCCATCGTCGTCGTCATTTATTTATTTATTTACTTTTAATAATTAGTTGTTGTTTTTTAAATAAATTAATTGTATATTTTTTTTTATTAATTAATTATTTTTAATTTATTTTAATAATTTATATTATATTATTATTTTTTATAATAATTAGTTTTTTTTTATTTTTATTTTTTTTATAATATATAAAATAACCTTTGAAAAAAACTCTTTTACTCGTTTGTACTTTATAAATAATTGTTGGGATTAAATTATCACAAGTCTTCACCGTAGGAAAAAAAAAATCACAAAACAAAAAATGACAATATTGTCTTCCTGATGAGAGAAGGTTCGCCGAATACCGAGACTATAGACCACGATACGATACCATCATCTGTACCCACCACTACATCACCAAACAATGGATGGCCAGCTACCGGGACTAGAAGGTATGTGTGTGTGTGTGTGTGTGTGTGTGGAGACTCTTCAAACCGATGACTGAGGTGCCATCTGTAACCTATTGTTTTCAGCAGGAACTTTATTTTTTATGGTCATCCTAAATATATGTATGTGTGTGTGTGTGTGTGTGAAGTCTTCAATCAGTGTGTGTGTCAAGTCTTCAACCAGTGTGTGTGTGTGTGTGTCCTGTTTCTAATGATGAGTTTGCAATAATATTTCTGTCTGTGAATGACTTGGATAAACATGTGACCGACAGCAGCAGCTTGTTTCCTTCTTGTAATTAACGAAGTAGAATAGTTTCATTTCACAAGAGAGAGAGAGAGAGAGAGAGAGAGAGAGAGAGAGAGAGAGAGAGAGAGAGAGAGAGAGAGAGAGAGAGAGGTATAATAAGCCGTCTATATATAGAGAAAAGGGGGACAAGTATATATTTCTTTCCATAATAGAATCAGAACATATCATTATGTGTTTACCTATATAATGTTTCATGCATCCATAACAGATTCCAAACCTTCCATTTTGTTTTTTGTAGGCTACTTATAATTCTTACTTACAACTTTTCATATTTATCACTTCCATTATTTTCCTTGGTGTCTAACTCTTTGTATCTCTCTCCATATTGTGATATAAAGAAGAATTTTGTAGTTTAACACATCAGCCTTCTTCCTTATAGCTTCTCCTCTCTATATATTCTGTTTGTATCTCTTTGAATTGTGAAATAATGAAGAATTTTGTAGTTTAACACATCAGCCTTCTTCCTAGCTTCTCCACTATCTATTCTCTTTGAACCTCTCTCCATTTTTGTGATGAATAGTAGAATTTTGTAGTTTAACACATGCATGCAGTCTTCCTCTCTAGCAGCTCTTCCAAACAAGTAAACACACACACACACTCTGTTTATTGTTTGTTATATATTGTATGTTGTGATGTTGTGATGCTCAGATGTTTTGCCTTCCTCTCTACTGTTGGTATTATTATAGTAGGCATCAGGGAAGGGAAGGGAAGGGAAGAGAGGGAAGGGAGGGAAGGGAAGGGAGGGAAGGGAAGGGAAGGGAAGGGAAGAGAGGGGAGGGAAGGGAAGGGAAAGGAAGGGAAGGGAGGGAAGGGAAGGGAAGGGAAGTACAGTATACATTTCTGGTGAGAATAAATCAATCATGTGGGTTACAGATAACTCATTGTGTCTATAGCCAAGTGAGTGATGGAGGAAGGTGATAAGAGAGAGAGAAGAGAGAGAGAGAGAGAGAGAGAGAGAGAGAGAGAGATCAATGCCTATATACAAAGAAGAGAGAGAAAGAGAGAGAGAGAATCAATGCCCATATACAAAGAAAAGAGAGACAGAGATAGAGAGAGAGATCAATGCCTATATACAAAGAAGAGAGAGAGAGAGAGAAAGAGAGAGAGAGAATCAATGCATATAATACAAAGGAGAGAGAGAGAGAGAGAGAATCAATGCCTATATACAAAGAAGAGAGAGAGAGAGAGAGAATCAATGCCTATAATACAAAGGAGAGAGAGAGAGAGAGAGAGAGAGAGAGAGAGAGAGAGAATCAATGCCTATAATACAAAGGAGAGAGAGAGAGAGAGAGAGAGAGAGATCAATGCCTATATACAAAGAAGAGAGAGAGAGAAAGAGAGAGAGAGAATCAATGCCTATAATACAAAGGAGAGAGAGAGAGAGAGAGAGAGAGAGAGAATCAATGCCTATAAAATACAAAGGAGAGAGAGAGAGAGAGAGAGAGAGAGAGAGAGAGAGAGAATCAATGCCTATAAAATACAAAGGTGAGAGAGAGAGAGAGAGAGAGAGAGAGAGAGAGATCAATGCCTATAATACAAATAATAATCTTACCCAAAAGAAAATGGTGAGAAATTTCAATGTCCTCTTAAAGTAATGATCCTAAAAAGGGGTTGATTAAGGGGGTGCGGGGATAGGGGACAGGCTTGGGGTAGGGGTGGGGGTTGCGGGATTAGGGGGACAGGCTTGGGGAGTGGGGGGGGGGGTAGAAAGCCTGTCCCCTATTTCTTTCCATCTATCTATCTATCTTATTATCTATCAATTATGTTTACTTCTCAACTTCTCACCTTCCTTTCCTCACTTTCCTCACCTTTCCTCCCTTCCTTCACCTTTCCTCCCTTCCTTCCTTTCCTCCCTTCCTTCACTCCTCACCTTCCGTCACTCACTCCTCATATTCCTTCCTCCCTTTCCTCACCTTCCTTCACTCCTCACCTTCCTTCCTTCCTTTCCTCACCTTCCCCCCCTTCCTTCACTCCTCATCTTCCTTCACTCACTCCTCACCTTCCTTCCTCACCTTCCTTCACCAACAATAACAAAATTACAATAAAAAAAACATTAATAATAAAATAATGAAAAACCAAAAACATATATATCACTCCCTCTGACGAACTAAATAAATAAATAAATAAATAAATAAATAAATAAATAAGTAAATAAATAGATAAATTCCAACTGGTATTGGTTATCCTCCGTCTATCTAGAGAACTTATTTATAACGGATCTGGCAACACTTTATACCTTGTGGTGAGTGAGTAAATAAAGTACGAGAGGAGAAGGAAGGTAGAGAGATAAATACCCTTTGTGACGTCACCAGTCTGTGTGTGTGTGTGTGTGTGTATGTGATGGGCGGGGCTGTGTGTGTGTGTGTGTGTGTGATGGGCGGGGCAGTGTGTGTGTGTGTGTGTGATGGAGGGAGGTAGTGATGGACGGGGCGGGGGCAGTGTGTGTGTGTGTGTGTGTGTGTGTGATGGAGGGAGGGAAGGTATAGGGTTGAAGGAAAGAAGGAGTCAGTCAGTCAGTCAGTCAGTAGCACTTTATTAGATAAGGTATACCATCTCTCTCTCTCTCTCTCTCTCTCTCTCTCTCTCTCTCTCTCTAAAACTGTCCATAACACACACACACACACGAACCAAAGTCCTGTATCAACAAACATTATATTATATTTACATACACCAAAATACATATAGTTAGGATTTTGCATTTTATCGTGATGGTCGATTTTTTTTTTTTTTTTTTTTTTTTTTTCATAAGAGGATGTTACAGGATTCAAGTGAGATTGTTTTGTTGGTGAATTGTAAAGTCTGTTGTGATTCCTCCAAAGTATGCCAGGAAACAGGACCAGATGAACACAATTAATTAATGGTGTTCTGTTGTTGCTTGGAATAGTTTGGTGGATTCAGTTGCTCCAGATTTACCAACACAAAACTTTCCCCTTAAAACTGTCAAATATTTACCTTAATAATTATCTGTTTAGTTCTATTTTGCCTGCAACTGTAAACACACAAACATACAAATAAACAAATAATTTCACCCTCAGAGTAATAATGCAAGTGTAAACAAAAAGTAGAAACAAATTATACACACACACACACACACACACACACACCTAATCTAATCTAACCGAATCTAACCTAACCTATATTGTGTTCACCGTGTGTATATGTGTGTGTGTGTATATATATGTGTGTTGAAAATATCACCATCTAACCTCTAACAAATTCCTACCAACACACACCAACGAGTGAAATAAATGACATACACACAGACAACCAAAAGATAAAGGTTGTCTTCTATTATTATCTATTATTATTATTATTGAAACATACGGACTACTTGATGATAAATAATAATTATAATATTAAATAGCCTAGAAATGAAAGGTAATGTGTAAAGACCGTAAAGTTGATTGTGACAATAAAAAATAAATAAATACATGTGAATCTAATACACAAAAAGCTCGCCTAGCAAACGAGAGGTCCAGGGTTCTATTGCCGAGTAAGAGGAATTGTAGGTACCCGGTTGTATGTCACTGTTGATCTAGCAGTAAGTAGGTACCCGTCTGTAAGAGTAAGGATTTAATGACCAATATCATGAGTCAATAGGTATAAAACATAGAATATCATTATTATTATTATTATTATTATTATTATTATTATTATTATTATTATATAATCTAATACCGACAGTGAGTAAATGACAAGAAGAGAAAGAGGACGAGTGTGTGTAGACGTATGTTAGGATTTTCTCTTGTTGACAAAATAAAAACAAAAACACTTTGAAAGACAACTTGAAAAAAAAAACGATAAAAAATATACTGAAACGAAAATAAGAACACTGGAAAAATAATAATAATATATGAATGGAAGAGCACATGTAAACCTTGGAGTTGTACAAGAAATGACGATGAGAATGGAGACGTGTGTATTGATACCAAGGGAACTGTGTTTACTACATGAGACTATAGACCAACGTGAAGGAAGAGGACATAATAATACCCTTGAAGGAGACACAACAAGCCATATAGAAGGACAACAACACACACACTATTCAGATAAATGTGGTGGTGTTTTTGTTGATGATGGATGTACCGTTGTGAAGGTGATAACAGCCAGTACAGTACATTGTGGAACTGTTTATACACCAATCTCAGGAACACTACGTATGGATATACTACCATATCAACCACTACCATCATTATTACACTCTCATCATGTAAGATATGTAGTATTAAGTGGTGTTCTCTCTCTCTCTCTCTCTCTTTCTCTCTCTCTCTCTCTCTCTCTCTCTCTCTCTCTCTCTCTCTCTCTCTCTCTCTATCTATCTATCTATCTATCTCTCTATCTCTCTCTCTCTCTCTCTCTCTCTGTAGTAAGGGACCAATGGAGTGTCTTGTGGCTGACTTTAAGAACAATACTTATTCCTCCAACCTGTGCTACAAAACAAATCCCCTTCCCGTTGAGTCAGTTTCGTGGCATAGTTTGGAGCAACCAGTAGTCTTTCAATATGACTCATTTTTTTATTATTTTTTCCAGATAATTATTATACACTATTATTATTATTATTATTATTCCAAAAAGAAAAAAATATATAATTTCTAATCAATACCCCGTTGGAAAAATATAAAACAAACACTAACCCTATATTTTGTCCTACACCGATGAGAATATCCAAGTAATGTTAGAGAGTGTAGGTCAGCTGGTGTAACAACAAAACCACAACAAAACCACAACATGAATAACTTAATTAATAACACGTGTATAGTGTCCATATGTACCCCTTGTTAAAGTATTCATTACACTACTACTATTACTACTACTACTACTACTACTACTACTACTACTACTATTACTACTACTACTACTACTACTACTATTACTACTACTACTATTACTACTACTACTACTACTACTACTATTTTTACTACTACTACTACTACTACTACTACTACTACTATTACTATTACTATTACTACTACTACTACTACTACAACAACAACAACAACAACAACAACAACAACTACTACTACTACTACTACTACTACTACTACTACTATAATATATAATACATTCATGTTGGTTATCATCAAACATTTACTTTTTACTTTAATTTAGGCACATTTCGCAGCAGATTAATCATTCGTGTCCTCTTGAAGAATATGAATGAATGAGTGTTTGTAGTCTCTGAAACAGGTGCTTGTGGTTTAATGTTGGCTATACACACGAGGGACAGGTACACGGGCAGGTAATTAGGTCATTTATCAACCCACTCGACACAGGAGAGTAGATAGACAGGTGAGAAGATGGAGAAGGGAAGGGAAGGAAAGACAGGGAGAGGACAGGGTAGGAAAAGGAAGGATAGAGAGGGACTGGACAGGGTAGGGATAGGAAGGAAAGAGAGGGACAGGAAAAGGAAGGAAAGAGAAGGACAGGACAGGGAAGGAAAAGGAAGGTAAAGTCAGGGAGAGGAAAGGGAAGGAAAGAGAGGGACAGAAAAAGGAAGGAAAGAGAGGGACAGGACAGGGAAGGGGAGGGAAGGAAAGATAGAGAGATGAAGGTAAAGACAGAGAAGGGATAGTAAGGTAAGAAATCAAAGGTAAGGGATGAAAGGAGCACGACACTACATGACAGGGAAGGTAAGGGAAGGTAATGTAAGACAGGTACAAGGGGTAGGACAGTAAAGGTAAGGTAAGGTAAGACAACTAGATATAGGTAAGGTAAGACAATTAGGGATAGGTAAGGTAAGGTATAAGACAACTAGGGATAGCGACAGGTACAAGGGGTATAAGGATATATATATATATATATATATATATATATATATATATATATATATATATATATATATATATATATATATATATATATATATATACATTATACATAATTATATATATACATATTGTTACACTTGTAGTTTCTATCTCATAATAAAGTTGTGTGTCAGTCAGGTTAGGTCTGAGATGGATGATGGATGGATGGATGGATGGAGGGTTGGATGGATAGATGGTTCAAATCTCACCAGCAGACCACAAACCTCACCTCACGAGTGAAAATGAGGAGGGATAGTCACTAATAGCACATTGTAGTCCTCACTCTGAGATGACACTTTTATTTTATATTAAGATGGCCTAATGTTTCATAAGAAGGGAAAGGAAGGAGGGAGGGAGGGAAGGAGGGAAGAGAGACAATGGTGTTGATTTCACAAGACTCGAATGCAATTTACGGGGGACATCCTAAGAGCCGCGGTGTTATTGTTGTTGTTGTTGTTGTCGTTTTTGTTGTTGTTTGTTTATTCCAGGTTGGTTTAAGGTGACGTGAATGCCACAAAGTCATTTTCCAAGGCTCAGATGTCACCTGCTGAGGACATAAAGTAGAATGGGTTTTCATTACGTATAGGATATAAGTACAGTTGCCAAAAAAGGTATTGCGACAACTATTAATAGAACTTTAACCCTAGTAATATCCACAACTATCTGTAGGGACTATAAGCATGTATAACAGAAGGAAAGATACATATAGTTCTGTAATACATACTTATAAACCCTACAAACAACTATGGACATTTAATATATTTAATGTTGCATAAATAGTTGTCGCAATACCTTTTTTGGCAACTGTACATATTAGGAGGTTTCAATACACATACTCTATATCTGAACGCACACACATACACACATATACACACACACATACACACATATACACACACACATACAC